>OMKX01056395.1:0-10416 GCA_900302425.1 Brosme brosme
ATCCCCCTGTGATAATAGATTTGATACAGACATCCATCCCACGTGCCAGTCTCTCCATCATGGCGTTGCTTGCTTTCATTTGGTTCTGAGGTTCTGTTAATCCGTCTTCGATGCACTTCCCTGGCAGGGGAGGTGCTAAACTCCACCGCAGCACCTGGCCACGCTTGTTTCAACACAAGTTATGAATTAAGTGGATTCAGTCATTACTTCACTTGGCGCTGTTCACAGAAACAGCCCATGCTGCCAAGACTCATTTTCTAAATGTTATCCGCGAGAGTGTTTGGCCTGTGATATATGACCGCTAATGGATAAAGCCTAGCAAACGGAAATGTCGTTTTTGAGGTGTAACTGTGCGAAACAGTGACGTCATAATTTTCCTTTAAACAAACAGGTTCAACCTCGGATGCACCTTGATACGTTCAAAGGATTAATATACATTAAGCCAAAATAAGTACCTTTAAAAGAATGAATTAGAGATGATGTTGACTACTGCAGTCATATTGCATCACGGGTGTATGTATCCCATCGACGGTCGCTCATATGAGCCATACACAAAAATGTAATATAAAAACTCATAATTATATGTAATCTAATACACCCACTTATATGGACCTAAGCTCACCACATAGCTTGGAAAAGAAGACTTACATGAACAACACACAATTTTCTTCAACTGGTGTTTAGTCTTTGTAAAGAAACTGTATCCTTACTTGGCTGCAGTTTTCTTTGTAATCTTCCTTTCAATATTTGCAACAGCCTTGCATCACGGTTTGCTTTTAATCTTTCAATTTCCTCACAATGTGATAGCCTTCTTTCTAAACCTACTTGTGAATATGCACATAATTGGTATAAACGGTATGCTATAAAATATACCCTATGTGTCTGCAGGTTGGACACTAATGACACAACATTTAAGAAAAGCAAACAAAAGTACCGCCATGTAAATAGATTAACTAGCGCCCTAACACCTCAGACAAAGATGGAGGGGCGCAGACATCTGGGGAACAGTTTGACAAAGTGCTCACCGCTACCTGTTTGTCTTAGCTAAATGTCAGTGCATTTGCAATGGCTTGCGTGCGCGCTCTTCGGCGGGGCGCTATTAATGGACGTGACGCTTGGCTCCGCTGCGTGGTGAATTCCGTGCGCATCGCATATTCTATCTTAAACCTCGATGGGGCTCTGCGCCGGAACACACAGCGGACCGCGGATAACTGCTGCCACAGGTGTGGCGGTGGTAATAACCCTGAGCATCATGCATGGTGGAACGCACGTCGAGAAAAACAACGCACCGTATCCGTAGGGAACATTCGGTTGTGGCGCTCCGAAGCGGAAGAGTGAAACTGTGAAGCAGGACGTGGATTGATGGCTGAACCCGCTAGTGTGGTAAACCCACGTAGGGAATGCGCCTTGTATCGACCCGGGTTCGATTCCCACCTGTGGTCCCGTGCCATGTGTCGTTACCTCTCTCCTTCAACCAACTTACCTGTCGGTCTACAATGTGAAAATAGAACAGAACTGTGAACCAATGTGTTTTTTGGTTCAAATAAACTCGGTTGAAACGCTGTTAGTTGAAAGGCAGCAGAAGGTCGACATTTAGGGGAAACAAATGGGGAGAGGCGGCCATTAATAAAGCTGCGCTAATCTAAATGTTGTACTCTTTCGCTAAAGGTGACATTGTGCCACAATCACAATGTCCTCCAGCGCCTCCATCTCCCGGCCACCAGCTGCTGTCCAACAGTCTCCCAACGCTCCTGCTAGTGAGCCGGCCTGCCTAGCACCTGCTGCACAGACCTGCTGCCCTTCAGCCGGCACAAATCAATTAATGGCGCCGTTGTATGATAATGTGGAACAGCGAACCGTTCAGTCAAAGCAACAAATCAGAGGAGCGGCGCAATCACTCCCCAGCGTTTTGAAACCGAAGCGCCTCGCTTGTGACTCTCTTTCCGAGAGGCCGTTTGTTTTTTCACGGTTGCTCTCCAGCTCTGCACAGGAGCTGAACTAAAAACATTAGGAGTGAAAGTAGTCAGCATTTGTCTGCAGCATATCACACGTGAAGTGTGAAGCCCACGTAAAACAACAATTACACTCGCCATGCCTCCACAACACGCTCAAGATGTTATTTCTCTGCACTGCTGAAATGCACACACAAAGAAGGTCTGTCTTCGTAACTTCCCTGTCTGCGGTCAGAACAACTGCATTATGGTATTAAGTTGATGATCCTGAAGTGGAATAACACACGCCAGGGGCCGCAGCACGGCCATCTTCATTGAATTAGATGGGATCAAATTAGATAATGTTTATTAAACCCTGTGGCAACATAGGTCACACAGCAGAGGGAGAGACGGGGATAGGATAAACACACGTCAGCTGGCGTTGATCTACGCACCGTGCCAAGGGCACTAAAGACAAATATAACACAACTACAAAATTCATTTCACACTTGTTGAGTAGAAATCTGAAGGAAATGATCATCGAAAATAATATGTTATTGCCAAGCCCCTTATGATCATATTCCAACCAGATCCGTGAAAATTAAGTACATTTACACAGACGCACAATTTCATGCTTAAGGAAAAAGTAGACGTGGGAAAGGTTTTTATAAAATACATTTGGTACTTGACTACACAATATATTTCTCCACCAGGTGAAATTACAACAATTATATTCAAATTAAAACTGGAAGCTGGATGTCCTTCAGGGATGGAGCAGCACTCACCTCGCTCAGTGTTGGGGACTCCGAGGTTGATGGTCGGTATGGAGGGGTCTGCATGGTCGCTGTAGTACTCCAGGAGCGACGCCTCCTTCTCCCAGGTCTTCTTCACCACCGGCACTATAGCCAAGGGAAGAGCGTGTGAGAAGAGCACGTGGGTCTGGCCCACACAGTGAACAGCACTGGGGAGTGTGTGTGGGTGATGGCTGGTTTAAGCAGCCTCACCCGGCCGAGTCTGATTGGACGCTGGGGCTGGGTGAGCACACCTGTTGTACATTAAGTAATCAGTGTGCACAGGTTAAACCAGCCATCACCACACACACTCAGGGAGATCCCCTGCATGGCAACATGGAGCACCAGGTCCTGTATCATTGTCTACAAACGTTTACAATAGACTGACTTTCAGCATCACCACCCTGCAGCTTTTATCTGGAGGAGCCCTGTTAAAGTCACCCTGGTGGAGTGTGGCAGCCACCTATAGGTGGCCTGTAGCATGGACCTTGTTACAACCACATTCCAGTCCTGGTCTCAGGGGACCATCCAGATAATCAAGTTTGAGTTTTGCAATTAATATCAGTGTGGCTTTGGCTGGGAATCAATTCATTTCAAAATATGGGCACTTTTCATTGTTCAAAAAACCCCAGCTAATCAGATCCACTGACTGATCTGCAGAGAGAAACAGATTGTGAATGTGAACTGAATGTGAGTTCAGGAGGGTCTCACAAGGCTACACCAGTCCAGTGGACAGAGTGAAGACCACCAGAGTCCACATCAGTCCAGTGGACAGAGTGAAGACCACCAGAGTCCACATCAGTCCAGTGGACAGAGTGAAGACCACCAGAGTCCACATCAGTCCAGTGGACAGAGTGAAGACCACCAGAGTCCACATCAGTCCAGTGGACAGAGTGAAGACCACCAGAGTCCACATCAGTCCAGTGGACAGAGTGAAGACCACCAGAGTCCACATCAGTCCAGTGGACAGAGTGAAGACCACAAGAGTCCACATCAGTCCAGTGGACAGAGTGAAGACCACATTCCAGGTCCACATCAGTCCAGTAGACAGAGTGAGGACCACTAGAGTCCACATCAGTCCAGTGGACAGAGTGAAGACCACATTCCAGGTCCACCTCCACCCAATGGACAGAACGTAACAGCCTTTCATGCCATCGGCAGGTTTTGTTAAAATGATGATCCCAGCATGAATCAATCATCTGCAGTCACTTTAACAGAAAGCTATTTTCAAATGCGATGGCTTTCTACTTTGCAGACCAGAAGCAATTCCACAGCATATCAGGAAGTGAGCGTGTGCCTTATTGAAGAATTTATCCATCTATTGTGAATTACAATCCCTCTCCTCTTGAATTCTTTAAAACACGAATGGATTTCAAACATTACTGGGTAATAATGGAATTAAATAATAACTAGATGCAATTTACATATCCTTCCAAACTCTATAATGTATGTATCCATCCATCTTTCTATGTATCTAAGACATTCATTGTTTTAATTCAGTACATCGATACATTGCTAAGAATGGAAAACAATGTTTTAATATAAATCGACTTGGAATCACATAATCCAACATTCACTCGGTCATAGTACACTGTTGATGCCAACAATACATATCAATTAAAAGTTTCTTAATCAGTTTTTTTAATCCCATGGCGAAGTTGGTTATCCATTTTAATTTCTCCCTTTCTATTTTATTCAGGGAACAGCAGTACATAAATTACCATTTAGAAGATAAGAAAGCATTAATGAAGTCATTAGGAGAAATAGACCGCGTGATCTGAGGATTTCTCAAAGTCTGTGTCTCATGGGACAGAAGCTACGCCTCGGTAAATCCGTTTAAGTCTCCTTTAAATGCAGGAGGGTATTGTAAAGTACAGGGTGCGGTAATTTCCGGATAATTACCGCCGTTGTGTTTGGTTTGATATTATCTCGACGCGGTTTTAAAAATTGTAACACTCCCTTTTTTCTTTCTTCCTCTCAACCCTCTCGATTCAGCCCCAAGTCGCTCTTACAACGCGAGTACTTGAGATAATTAAACAGTCCTATTAGCACAAAACATACTTCATCGAGCACCGAGGGCTCCAATACATTTCACAATTCATTTCCCTCGGATAAGCAGCTCACTAATCTAACCAGTCTTCCTGAACACTAATGAGAAACCGCTTTCAGCCCAGTCATACATATCCTCACCGCGTCCACCGTGGTGAGGATAGGAGGCGAGAGAAGGCCTTACATCTTCAGTGTGTGTCGTGTCTGAGCAGGTGTCTCGTGATCAATCATCGGTGGGAGGTGTTTTAGCGCAGGTGCGCCGCTTACCTCTCTCGGCGTGAAACTTCTTACACGTTTTGACGGCCACGAATACGTCTTCCTTATCCACGGCCTCTCCCTTTATGGAACAAACACACAAGAAGGGAATTGAGACAAATGAGGAAAGGCAAGTGCGCGGTGGGTCACATTTCAACTAGCTTGTAGCCTCAAATGACCTGGGCGTGTCTGTAGCCAATGCTGATCGATAAAGATTTCAATAATGTCATCAATAAAATGACATCCTATAACCAATATATTCTTCAAATTAAATATGCTGGCCGACTCGTACCTTTCTCTTTACATGCCATGTTGCATGAACCCCAAACGGCTCTAGAGAGGATACTATGTTATTCAGTCTTATCTTATCTTAGGATCTCTATCTTACTTGTAAGCCGAGGCGTGTCATTTTACAGACTAAATAACAAAATACAATTCATAAAAACTACCAAGAAACCTCCCAGTTTGACACTGGGCTAATCAGTGCTGTCGTAGACGAGATACTTTTGGAAGTACCTATGGGCAACTTGCTGGCTGGTGAAGGCCACGGCAGCATCTCCTAGGTCTTGGAAAGGGAGGGATGATGCCCCTTTAACATGAGCCACAATCTTTCTTAGAACAGTTGCGCCGCTGGTTACGTTCTGTTGTTTGGTTATGTACCTTGAGTTGTGGTAATAGCCCACTGCTACCTGTTTAAAAAACCTTATGAATATTTATGATTTCCACTGGAGGCAGGAAAGGCTCGGCACCCTGCTGTGCTATTGAGAAATTTCCAAATTTCTACTTTGCTAAATTGAGTGTACAGTGCATGATTCATCTTTTAAAGTTTCACCAGTCAAGGGCGGCATTAGCGCACCGAGGGGTAAACAACAAGAAATGTTGTAGCTCCATCAATCTCTTAAAAAATGTATTTTGTCATATAAACATGCCACCCACACATACTTTAACAAAGTATAAAAAAAACACGTTGAACAAAAATGTACTCTGCATTAACTACATACCAAAGAAATATTCAATTAGAAACCGGCCTACACAACCGCATAAACCGTTCCTGTTGGCACAGCACACATTGCCATTCTAAGAGCACCAGCCATCGGTCCGTCCTGCTGCGCATGCCAAGTGTTTGGGTGGGAGGCCGGTACCCACACATGCCGGAGCCTGGGCGCTGAGCGCGGTCGTGCAGTGGCGTGCCAGGGGAGAGTCCTGGAGCTCGGTACACAGCTCGGGAACGCCGGTGAGCCGGACACCCTTGCCGCGGTCCCAGATGTACAAGGCAACCTGGAATCATCGAGAGCGCCGTCGGTCAGAGTGTGGGTGGAACGGGGCTTTTTTTCGAGGTCTGTTCCGATAAACGCGGTGTGGTTAGCGTCGCGGGGGAATGAATAGCACAATGCGCCGGGCATCGCTGGTTCTGGATCACGGTGGAAAGGCGCGGCCGTGTTGCGAGAGATGGGAAGAACGAGATATGGAGGAGAGAGGTAAATGGGTATTGCATGCACACAAGCAGTTTGTTTTCTCCGAGCAGGTAAAAAAATAAAACGGAGCTAGAACAGAGTTAAGCTTTTGTTGAAGAAATGAAGACGGAGGAGTCCCAACAAGAGAGTGCATAATAAAGATCATTTGAAGCAGCCTTCCTATTCTTCTTCCCATGGCCAGAGAGCGTCACATTGAGTTATTTCTGTGTGCACACACGTCTCTGTACAGCCACACATTTTCATTCCCGACGGGTACCGAAGAGGACAGGCTGAATGTTACACTGGGAGTTCAATGTGATATTAATACTGTAATAAAACAGTGATGACATTCATATGAGTACTGTAATATAAACGACTTGCCATCGCTGCTTACTCAAATGTAATATCTACTGATCTAGGAGCAGGTAGGGATTAGGCATCTTGCTTAAAGACAGCCTAGTCACTGTACTGATTCCTGCCCATTTTTAACCAACCTTTCTTTCTTGGTAAATCCGAAACCAGAGTCTTGCCTGGTGTTTCGTCTTAACATTTCCTCCCCTGAGCAGGTAATTACTTTTCATTCACATTTCTATACATTTTCCCTCGGCACCTCGCAGTCTTTTGCATGCAGATGAGCCTCCTCTTTTATTGTTATAATGCCTCCAGTCTCCATCCAATGAAATGCCTGGTAAAGTGGCCGAGTGAGATTTCGCAGTATTCCCGTGGTGGAGAAACAACCCCAACGCTGCAGCGCCACAATTCTGGAGAGTAATGAGATTTGCGCTTTAAGGGGAAGATGAATTTCATGCTCTACTCAACTCACAAATGAAAAAAGGAAGAAGGTACGCTGGAGTGGCCGTGAGGCAGAGCAGAAGATGCAGAAGATACAGATGGAAACGGGGGGAAAAAGACCGAGATCATTGGGGATTGTGACAGGAGCGTCCGTCTTGATTTGCCCGGCGCGGTCTTACCTCGTGCTTCAAGTCGATGGTGAAGTCAGACTTCAGCGGCTCGTCCCGGATCCTCTCTGCGAGTCTGAAACAACGCACCGCAGAGACGTTCTTCAGACGGTTGTTATTTAACATGCAGAACAAACCATGAGCTCGTGGCTATTCTAAGGTTGGTAGTTTATAATTTGAGATACGTCATTAATGAGCAGGTAGGGGGGTGGGGCAGCTTACAGGATAGACTGTGGATATTGGGGTTGGAACCCAGAAGCTTTGGGCTTCAAACCCTAACCCACTAGTCTATCCGGGTAGCGTTGCACTCACCTCTGAACGAGTGAGACACTCAGAGCCCAGCCGGCGCTGAAGTCGGGGTATTTGAACTGCGGCGGGTTCTCGGCGAAGGCGTAGTGATGGATGATGGTGGACTCTTCATCGTGGAGGGGCTTCCCGAGGAACCACTCCTGTTGAAGGGGACACCGCGCCCACGTTAAGCCCCGCTAGTCCCCCGTTTGAATCCTGATGACTGCGTGTGTGGAGTGACCCCCTGACTGTATCGCTGATCACTGGGACCTCTTGTGTGCTGTGAGTGGTTTGAATGTGTTGACATGGAAAGACGCATTCTGTGAGCAATTCTGCTTCGGGGGTAATGCTACCCAAACAAACAGAGTTAGTCAGTAGTAGCAGACGTTTTGAAAATAAATCAAAGGCAGGATTAACCTCCGAAGTGGGATTTGCATAATATGTCAATCCAGGTTCAACTTCTGCAATTCTTATTTGCTTCCCGTTTTATTTGGGATTTAACTGTGGTTAACACGTATGACCAGCAACAGAACACTGAAAAACAAGTGGCTGGATTCAAGGCTAGGGAGCTCTACAGAAGAGCATGGGGTTAAAAATAGTCTTCTACAGTACAGTGCTTGATTAAGAGCTAAACAGCGATACTCCCCCAAGCCGGGTCAATTCATCACAACCTCCGACAACAACACACAATATAGAAGCCTAGTCTGCACACAACATACACAAAACTAGCACTGGAGAGGCTTAAATTGAGTCAGAGAGAGAGAGAGAGAGACAGGCGTGATGGATGTGTGTGTCTCCCGCCCAGGTGATGGAACACTGACCCAGGGCAGATTCCCTGGTAATGTAACCTGACCCACTATCTCAGAACGGCTCCATGATGAGGAGCTTTGATGAGCTTTGAGCTCTTCAGAAGATGACATGTCAGTATTGGCCATGGGAGTCCTGACAAGAGGAGGTCAGGGTGGGCGTGAACGGTTCAAGGCCGGAGGAGAAAGGTACTCACTTTTGTGCCATCGAACTTTGACAGCACTTTGAGGAGCTCCCCCACCTTCACGTTGGTCTCCTCCTCCAGAAACACGATCCAGGAGGAGTTCTTCCCGAAGGTGTTGGAAAATCTTGGGGAGACACAAAACACAAACGGTTTAAACACATTTGTACTGTATATCATTAGGGTTCAACACCAGAATCTTTCGACCAGGGTCACTCACACATTGATACTCTCAGCCTGACATGCGGAGTGTGAACACCGCACTCCAACACTAGTGCATGTACTGCATTACCTATACTGAGGGGAAGCTGGACTGCACAGGTCTTCTGTTAGTCACCGTTTAACGGAGGGGCATGACTCCCTTCGGGCCCATAATAGAGAGGAACGCCAACATGACTCAGGTTGAGTCACTGAGGCACAGCTTTGAGGAAACAAGCCTTTGACCAGATCTTTTCCCTCTTGTTGATGGAAACTGTAATAGATTGACTTAGGTTCTGATCATCCTTAATACTAAATCTTGGTAATGATGTGAGTGATGACATCATTTCAAAAGAACATATCACTCGAGAGGATTTGTTTGCCAATAAATAAAAGAAAACTGTTCAGAATAAAGTCATGGCTGATTAGTTTATTCCTTAAATTATCATTTCACCTTGGTACGAGAAAAGAAAAGGAAGACAATACTGACAAACAAACAGTGCCATAACCACTGCACCGGGCTGACTCAGGGCAGCACCTCTGCTCATTATAAACAGGAACCGAAGAGGCAGGCTTAATAATGTGTGTGTGTGTGTGTGTGCGTGTATGTGTATGTGTGTGTGTGTGTATGTGTGTATGTGTATGTGTATGTGTATGTGTGTGTGTGTGTGTGCGTGTCGGGTCGAAGCGTCTGTCACATCTACATGAGCTCCGCGGGCCACTTACTGAGGCAGCAGTGGCAGAATGCTCCAGTCACCCTCATTATCTGACAGACTGTGGAGAAACAAGACCACAGGTGGATTCTGAAAAAGACGAGCAGACCAGAAAACATTTGTTAATCAACTGCACAATGGCCGCGCCAAGCTGAGCGCAATGAGCGACAAGCCCTTCCCAGCGCCATAGGCTGGCGGGGACGGCTCTCTGCTGGTTACAGAGTCCCGCCACCAGGAGACCACACATGTGAGCGCGGTGCCGGTCGCTGCTGCGTCGTTCAGCCGGCTCCTTAAGCATGGCCGAAAGGAAGGCTTTGATTGGCCAAAAGGAACGGATAAAGAAACTGGAGTCTGCGACTACGATGTTGGCACCGGTGTTAAAGGTAACATCAACGTGTTAACTTCGTCCTTCATGAGCAGTAGGCCATGTAGCAACTTGTCCTCAGAGGTGTGAAACTGATTTAATTGCTTACTGAATTAACACACTGTGCAACAAACAATTACAAGATTATATATACAAATCTAGACAAGAGTCTAGATTTGTATACTTTCCCAGTTATCAATGCACAGTGCTACAGATTCCTGGTTCAGGCCACCACTTGACATTAATAGTCTCCTCCTGCAACAAGTGAGCTCAGAGTAGAAGTAAACATAGCTCTAATTAAAATAAAACACAATGTATTGTGTGTGTGCGTAACATCCAATCAAGTGTCCCACATTTCTAACAGAGCCAAATAGAAACGCTCATCAGCGGGGAACAAATGAGGTACCAACAGTTGCATTTGAGAAC
>OMKX01056398.1:0-14007 GCA_900302425.1 Brosme brosme
GGAGGTGTTACACGCTTGTGTTTTTTATGTTTAGTGTTGCTTCTGACCACAGCACTTTGTGTTCTGAGGAAAGGTGTTATGGTGTTATACAGGCTCTGTGTTTCTATGTTTAGCGTTATACAGGCTCTGTTTTTCTATGTTTAGTGTTGCTTCTGACCACAGCACTTTGTGTTCTGAGACAGCAGCCTTGACCACTTTGTTAACAAACTATTTCATGCAGATGAAGTGATGATCTTACAACGACAGGACTCATAACAGGATGTACCTGAGACCAGTACAACATCATAACATGACATACCTGAGACCAGTACAACATCATAACATGACGTACCTGAGACCAGTACAATCATAACATGAAGTACCTGAGACCAGTACAACATCATAACATGACGTACCTGAGACCAGTACAACATCATAACATGACGTACCTGAGACCAGTACAACATCATAACATGACGTACCTGAGACCAGTACAACATCATAACATGACGTACCTGAGACCAGTACCGGTTGACGATGAGGAGGGTGGTGTCGTCCGTGGCCTGTCTCTTCTCCAGCTTCTCGATTTTCTCTCGCAACTCATCCTCCATGGCCTGCCTCTGTTCCAGCCGCTCACACAGCTTCTTGTTCTTGAACTGAATTACTTTCAGGTCCATTTCCTCCTGCAGCACACAATACAGCATACAGTAGACCATGTCAATCAACTTGAACACATAGACAACACGTAGTCCATGTGAATCCACTGGAACACGTAGACCATGTGAATCCACTGGAACACGTAGACCCATGTAAATCCACTGGGACACGTAGACTATGTGACTCCACTGGATAGAAAAAGGTTTTGACACATTTAGTTTGAGATCTATTCTGACTGACGCTAACTCACCGTAGATGACACTCCGCCGATACGGATGGGCTCGATCAGGGTCGTGGTGGTCTTTTCCTCTTTTTTGCTCTTCTTCTCAGGTGGGCCCGGGGGGCTATCCCCTCCCGAGGGTCGCTTCCCTCCCCCGGTACCTGACATGGTGATATCTGAGATAAAAATATAACAAAGGTTCACAATTAAGCATCAAGTACTACCATATAAACATGTTGATGTTTTATTTGTTTTTAAGCAAGTTCCTGGTCAATTATACAACAGATACTGGAAACCAACGGGGAAGGTTGAAAAGCTAATGATGGCCTTTATTATAATATATTTAGTCTTTCATTTGGCATTTATTTTGTAGTACTTTACGATCACGGTAGCTTATCTTTCCAAGCTAGCGATGCTGTCTTGCTAACAGGCTAGCGAAGTAGCTTTATTTAGTTATTATAAATGAATGAATCAACAATCCTCGGATTTTTCTATGAACGCAAAGAAAACGATAAACGACGTATATATCAATTGCCACCATGTAGGAATATCTTGCCATAGCTTTCTGATTTCCAACAAATACTACAAACCTCTTAACAGGTAGCAACCGCAGCCGAGGAGTCTAGACGCCACAGGATATGACCGAAAGCCATTTCCGGTAGTCCTATTGTTTTTCATTTACGAAACAATGAATGGTGTCATATGACTAGAATCTATTACTTGATATCAGTTTTATTTGTTTTCTGAAACTTTATGTGAAAAAACATTTTTAATGCGCGCCGGAAAACTGGGGCCTAGTACACTTCTGCGGTGTTCACCCCGTCCACACGGTGGCGCTGCTGCACACCTGACCCGGGCTGGGTGGAGCGTAAACAGCTACCGTGTTGCCAACTAGTAGTAGCCAGAGCCATAGCTGATAGTAGCTAGTCTGTCATGGATGACAGTTATAGGTTGATTTGAGCTTTCCTTGTCTTGGGGGCATTTATATCCCTAAACAGAGATTATTATATGTCTTCTTATTACCGTATAGCTAAATGGTAAGTCGTTTCCCGTTCGGAGGATGGTGTTAAAGTGCTGAAGACCAGGCTAAACTTGCTACACACGGTGTTCTCTAGCATGCTCCAAGTGTTTATAACTGTCTAAGGTAGTAACGTTATGCGTTTTCCGATGGTCTTTCTAATTCAATGACTTGAAACATGCGATTCGATGCAGGTTTAGGGTGCGCATTGTCAAACGTCCTCTTGCTTAATCATGTCAAACGTTATGTGGCTATTTCCTCTTTCCATCAATCGCCATAGATTTATAACTCGGTGCGATGACCAAAGATATAATCGTTGGAGATGAACTACCCGATTGGGTGGGGGCCAAGGAGTTCTACCAGAAGTATGATCCTAAGGAAGTGATTGGCAGGTCAGTCCGTAACAAAAAACAATCGATGCAAATCGATCCGAATCGGCCTCATCGTGTGTCATGAATTCCTGCCCCCCATGGTTCCTGTTGTAGGGGTGTGAGCAGCGTGGTGCGCCGGTGTGTGCGCAGACACACGGGACAGGAGCTGGCAGTGAAGATTATTGAAATCACAGCCGAGAAGATGACCGTGGAACAGCTAGAGGAGGTGAAAAGCTCCACGTTGAAGGAGATCCAAGTTCTTAACATGGTGAAGGGACATTCCTCAATTAGTAAGTTTGTCTTTAACCCTCTGTTAAGATGCTGCTGTTGTACACCCAGCATATGTAACTCAATAGTAATACACTGATATTCAAATCTATCCCTCAGTTACCCTTATCGATTCCTATGAATCCACGACCTTCATTTTTCTGGTGTTTGACCTGTGAGTATGAACTGATCAGTTATGCAACGAGTCAGGATTGTCAAGGCATTATCAACAAGGTTATCTGGGTAATGATTGTCTTTCTGTTACTTTTCAATCTAAAAGCATGCGGAGAGGAGAGCTTTTTGACTACCTCACAGAAAAGGTTACTCTGAGTGAGAAGGAGACCAGGTGAGTAGAAGATGCTGGTGTTTCTATTGTTCTATACGTGTGTGTTGTGCCACTGCCCTGCCTGCGCTCAGAAACAAGTGACTTGTTCTTCCTCTTGGTCCTTTTTTGATGATCACATTCATAAGCTTTAAATGAGTCTTGTGGCTGACAGGAGCATTGTGCGAGCTTTGCTGGAGGCGGTCCAGTACCTCCATTCCTTAAACATCATCCACCGGGACCTGAAGCCTGAGAACATCCTGCTGGATGACCAGGGACACATCAAACTCTCTGACTTTGGCTTCTCTGTCCAGCTGCAGCCCGGGGAGAATCTGAGAGGTAAGAGCACCAGGGGTGAATGGAGACCGTCCATATTGCTGTAGTTGCCTCCTACCATTTGGAGTTCTGTGAGTCCTATTCAGTTTGTTTGTTGTCGTCTTTGCTACGTGTTCCAGAACTCTGTGGAACTCCGGGCTACTTGGCTCCAGAAATCCTGAAATGCTCCATGGATGAAACGCACCCTGGTTACGGGAACCAGGTGGACCTGTGAGTCGTCTCTGCCTTCCTCTGAACTACAACCCTGCGTCTGGGGCCCGGCCCAGCTCAGTTAGACGGCGCTAGGCCTCAGACTGGGGTCACATGACCTTCTTCTGGTGTCACATGACCTTCTTCACTGAACTGTGCCTTTGATTCAGCTCTAAAATGCCTTTTAGACTCAGAGTATATTCCTGGTCAAGTGAAAACACGACCTCATCCTTTTCTCCACTCTTGACCCTCATTGGCTGGTTGGTGCAGATGGGCGTGTGGAGTGATCCTGTACACGCTATTGGCCGGCTCGCCGCCGTTCTGGCACCGCAAGCAGATGCTGATGCTCCGGATGATCATGGAGGGCCGCTACCAGTTCACCTCCCCGGAGTGGGATGACCGCTCGGACACGGTCAGGGACCTGGTAAACACGGCCCCCAGGGCCTTTATCTTCCTCATGCATCTGGCGCCTCGTTTGGTTTACAGGGGAAACTACAGGGTCTCTGAAATGCACCGTCAACACAATATTCAGAAGTAAGAGTGAGAGCAAAATAGTTGAAGGCAGTGTAGTTAACATTTGAACACTATTCAATAATGACAATGACAACAAATAATCAAAGTATTACCCATAAACCCCAACACTGACCTGTGAGGTGATGGGGTTTGGTCTTCTTGTTGGGTTGAAGTTCCCCAGCAGAAGGAGAGCAGTAGGGCCCTGAGGGGTGGAGATGAAGCTGATCCTAGCTCAGCTCAGTTCAAACTGCTTCTTTCACAGGATATTTCAGAACATTGATCGCAATAATAGTCTAGAATGAATCAGTAATCAATAACTCAATCATCAATTTACCCATATTTAAATATCACTTAGTGAAGGAAATGTCCGTCTACTCTGAACCTCTCAGATCTCCCGGCTGCTGGTGGTGGAACCATCGGCCCGTCTGACGGCGGAGCAGGCCTTGGCTCATCCCTTCTTCAGGCAGTACCAGAAGGAGGACGCACGCGTCTTCAGCCCCAGGAAGAGCTTCAGGGTGAGGCCACTGGGAAGCAGTCAGCTAGGACTGGTTACTCTGCATGTCCTGCTAGTAGGGAGGGGGTAATACTACATTGCTCATAAGCACTACAGCCGTTTTCTGACATGGCCACACAAGAAGGTATACCAGCTCCATTTATGTTCACAGTATTCATCTTTCTTTTTACTTAGAATCTCTGCCTACTATTAAGTCCTTTAGTAGAAGCTTTTAAGATACTCAACCCCAGACGGGAACTTTATGGTGCAGTGAGTTCACCCCCGCGTCGTGAAGGAGCAGGTAGGAGTTATCCTGCTCCAGGAGGCCAGCGGGAGGCTCGGACACCGGGGTCTGAACCCAGAACCTCCGTCAGCCCACTAACCTGGTGCCTCTGTCCCGTCCGCCGCAGGTTCTGATCCTGAGCGTGCTGGCCTGCATCCGGATGTACAGCCGCTACCGCAGGCTCCGCCCCCTCACGCGGGAGGTGCTGGCCCGAGACCCCTACTCCATCAGGGGCATCCGCAAGCTCATCGACGGCTGCGCCTTCCGCATCTACGGACACTGGGTGAAGAAGGGCGAGCAGCAGAACCGGGCCGCGCTCTTCCAGAACACGGCCAAGATCATGCTGCTGGGCCTGGAGGAGATGGAGACCTAGAGGCTCCACCACAAGGTTCCCCTGTGGTTCTGGTGGAAGGTTCCCCTGTGGTTCTGTGTGAATGTTCCTCTAAATACACTGATCAAGGTTCCTCTGTGGTTCTGTGTGAATGTTCCTCTCAAAACACAGAAGATGATTTACGCACAAAGATTTTGTTGGCTGTTTGTGCGTCTTTATGGTGTGCAGTAACTTTTGTTACACGCAAAGGTCAAATGTACGTGACAGTATTCCATGATTCTCTTTATGTTCTATAAACGTGTGTAACAAACGGTTAAAGGGCCACCAGATAACTGCAGGCCCAGCCTCCTGATACTGCAGACAGCAGCTCTGTGGGGACCAGTACACCACTGGTGCTGTCATCTTCAGCCGCCTTGTTCTCATTCTTAGTCTCTAAATCCAGCTGCAATTAACATGAAGACACTGTGATTGGTGATGTTATTGATGTGTGAAAACATATGATGCTAAATATATATTTAATGATAATAGAATACTGTAATGCATTAGGATGCTGTTACTCGTTATTATTTCCTTGTTTCTTGTTACTTGACTTAATGGAACCCATAGCAACTGTCCTGCTGTTAGCATGCTTCAGCGGTGAGTAACGTTATGACATCTGAGGAACTTGGGTTTGTTGTATAATTGGTTGGAACTTATCTACAACTCCAATCATTCAGAAGTGCCCCTTGACCTCCAGAGAGAAAAATAAATAATATAAAATATGTATATGTCTGAATTTATTTATATTAATAATATGAATAAAAAGTAAAAAAAGACTTGAGACTGTTGTCATTTGTGAGAGCGAGAGAGAGAAGTGTTGGTTTAATCTTAATCTTAATATGCAGGTAGTTAAAGGAGAATTTCAAATTCGGACCCCCACATTTCTTCTATCTTCTGCTTATATGTTCCCCTGCTGGGCCAGTCTGGAGGTCAGCTGCTCAGAGCTCTCCCTCAGACTCTGCTCCAGCTGAGCAGACACACGCTGGACCTCCTCTGATAGGGCCTGCTGGATCATCTGCCTCAGAGCACACCTGGAACCTGACACACACACACACACACGCACACGCACGCACGCATGCACGCACGCACACACACACACACACACACACACACAATGAATTCATTAGAACGAACATCTCAATAGGCTACCTTGATACAGGTGATGAAGGTTTATCATCCTTATGACGATGGTGGGTTGTGGGTTCGGATCTCACCAGGCGCTGCCTCGACTGGGCCAGTGTTCTGTGGATTCTCCTGGTTCTGGGTGGGTTGTTGGGAACCCACCGGTTCTGCGACCGGTTCTTTTTCTCCTGACTCCGTTTCTATGTCTGACGGAATGATGAGGGCGAGGTCACATGACTATAATTGGCACTTAGTGACCACTAAACAATACACAGTAAATGTGATCAACTGTATAGGATAGAGTGCCTTACTAATAAGGTTCCAAACAAATCCTACCAAAGCAAAGGACATATCTATTGTCTGGATAAAGAAAAGAGTCTCAAGGATGAAAGATCTGAAATAGTCTTCATCCATTGGCTTACAGCCACTCAGGAATCAGGAAGCAACATAATAAAACCTGGAGAGGTGGGATTCTCATCAGGGACGTCATCTTGCTCTGGCGTCCCACAATAAGACAGCGATAGATCCAGTCGAACCTGAAGGACAAAATGGGAAGAGAAAGATCATCTGATGTCGATTTGGAGGGAATCGTCCACTTTAAACCTAATATCTAATCAAATGATGCATTATAAAGTGCAGTACCTGGGGGGTGAAAATGTATTTGTAGAGGGCGTAGTTTCTTATGTAGGTGTTGTTCACGTGCTCTAGAATCAGAGTCACCTCGTGGAGTTTAAAAAGGTCGATGCTGAAAGGAGGTCGCTGTATCAGAGAGAACCGAAAAGGGTTTTTATACCTGAGAAGAAGCCAACATGGGGAGGAAGTGGTTTTCCCGGTAATGCATGTCCTGGTTGACCCACCCTGACGGAGTGACAGAGCAGAAGTTCACTGCAGTAGTCGAAGCACTGCTCCGTGTTGTTCAGGGAGGTTTCTAGTTCACACACAGAACGCATGGGAGGAAAATGAATTCAAATGCATCCCTTGTAATAACCGTTTGGCTATAACGTAATAGACACATTGTTCCACAGATTTCTCAATAGCGGATATCTTTTCTGTTGTTGGAAAGGACAGTGGTGGAAGTCTTGGGTGAGGAGGCCTAACTATCCATATCGTTTAGAGATTGTACATCTTAGAAGAAGGTTTGGACACCTGTATGGGCCTACCTATGTTGAGCTGGTGCACACGCTTCATGATGGACAGGAGGACGGCCGTCTGCTCGCGGTTGAAGCCGCTGCGCCTGCAGAACTGGACGGTCTGGACGAACAGACCGAGCAGTACCTCTCCCACGGGCCCCGTTGGGTCCACATCCAGCACCCTGCGGAGAACTCTATAGCGACAGCAGGCGGAATCCAAACATAACTTGTGTTAAAAAACAACAACTTGTTAAAAAAAAAAAAAACGTGTTAAAAAAAAAAAAACTATGAACAAAGTGTTTAATTGGCTTGAACCTTTCCAAGTCGGGAATGGATTGCGCCTTATCGATGTCGCACATGTCAGTATAACCAGCATCCGCCCTGAGAACATAAATGGAAATAATTGTTTTAAAGTTTAAAATAACAATATCCAGGTAAAATACTGCGGTCAAGTGAGCCGCTGTTCGGGAACAGTTGGATTCTCAGCCGCCGTTCATTTTTCACTGCGCCTTTACCGGCGTAATTACGCCAGACAAATAATAATAATAATACATTTTATTTGTAGAGCACTTTACATTCGAAAATCTCAAAGTGCTACAGAGTTTAAAAGAAAAAAAAAAAAGGGTTGTTAAAACCTATAATACATATACAGTAAAAGAGAAATTAGCTAAACGCTTTTTTAAAAAGATAAAAGATAAGGTTTCGCTTAAAAACAGATATACCCTGTGGGGCGGTTTTAAGACGGTTTCTAGAAGCAGAATAAACTCCATGGAGTCTTGAACTTCTTGTAATGCATAATAATACATACTACATGGTCTTCAATCTGCATATGAATGGGCATTTACTGTCTATTTAATGATAAGTTCACACTCATCATTACTCAATATAATTACATTATCACTGCAATTGTTTGACCATTATCTAAAGGAATGTATGGGCTACTCAACAGTAATATAATGGCATATCATATAAAGTAATCATAAATCAGATATAGTAGACCTATAGGGCTCATTTGGACGTCGAGTTGAATATTGTATATTACATTCATTTTGGTGCTGTCCGATTCTTTCATAAAAAGACTTGTTTCATTTGTTTGAGTATGAAACCTGAATATCTACTATCACATCAATATGGAAAGAATAGCTATATTCACATATGCAACCCACACATAATTCGTTTTTTAATTATAATAATAATTAATAATAAGTAGAGATTTCTGGCCTTGCACAATAACCTTTCCTCGATAGGAGATATATGATGTGTTATATATGTTCTGGAGTCTCCCCCCAGGGGAATATGGAGGGATCTTACAAGAAATGCAGCAAAATGTGTGCCTTGCAAATGGGAATTCAAGTATTCATTAAAGAAGCTATAACTCCAAGTTCAGCAGTAAAGTTTTTCCATATTGGATGTGATATATTCTGGTTTCAAACGCAAACATTAGACCTTTCAAGGTCAGACAGCAACAAACGTAGGCTATAATATTCTGTAATAGCATAATATAAAATCCACTCGACGTTCAACTTGTACTATATTTTATATAGGCCTATAATGTGCCATGATATTACTTTACATTCTTTTGGATAATTGTCAAACAATAAGCTAATATTATACCAGTGGTAATGTTATGGGATTGAGTAATGATGAGTATAAACTTGTTCTTAAATAGAATATAGCAAAATGTTTAAACGTTTAGGTGTAAATAGAAGACCATGAATGTAAGCGGTGAAGGTGAAGACTGTAGTTCAGAAAGTTCAGACTTTATTCTGGTTCTGCAGATAGTCCGCCGTAATTACGCTTATAATCACGCAGAGTAAAAATGAACGGCGTCTCACTTGACCGCAGCATAAAACTGCAAATGTCCACGTGTGAAGGGCTACATCCTCCTCACCACATCAGCACTCTGGGTTTCAGTGGTTCTGGAATCTGCGAAGAAAGAGAATAGGCTTTCGTTCACAATTGTAAAAACTTAACTTCAAATCAACAACACCCCAACTGCGGTTCTCCTTACCTTTATTTTTTTGTCCATTTTTATTTTAATCGGGTCGCAAAACTCTACTATGGATACCAAATTTGTACACAAATAGCAAGTAGATATTTAGGTATCCTAAATATAACGAATATAGCTAAATAGTTCACTCTATGTTACCACAGCGTTCACTCGCATGGTTATTTCCGGTTACCTTGCCTTGTATCCTAGCAACGTGCTTGACCTTTCAGCTTCCGGCGTCTCGTAGCATCTTGCACTGGTTTCTTAAGATCGAATAAAGTCACATTTGCAGGTACTACATAGATCAAAATGTATTGAAACATATTATGAACTGTGTATGAAGTGTTTCTATTTAGTTTGGGTTTTGTCAGTGTGCAAATAGACCATACATTCTATGGTTTATTGGTTAATTAAGATTTCCATGGATCAAACATATTATGGATTTCTTATTATCCATGTTAGGACAGGCCTGTGGTATTGTAAACAAAAATAATAATCATAATCACATGATGTATCCTGGGTGGGTTTATACCAGCGCCAAACAGAAAATTGAGGAAAAAGCAGCACAATTTGAAAGCAAATCATAACTCTGAACATCAGTAGGGCCGATGTGCAGTCCTAACAAGAACAATGGTGTTGTTGCCTCTTCCTTCTTCATTCCTGGCTTGGACTGCACTCTAAGCACTAACCCTAGCCTTTAAGAACATTATCCTCTGGTAATCCACCTTCCGTCTGCTTCACACCAGGGGGAGAAGCTCTTCAGAGAGAGGAACGCCTGGTTCACTTTAGGAGCGAAACGTGACTCATATCTTCATGGCTTTTGTCTGAGAATACAATTTATTTAACCCTTGGACTTCTTCTTTATGGATCTTTTGTGTTTCCTTTAGCCCCTGTTTGGAGATTAGTAAAGGGGATTTTGTGTCACCAATATTCTTATTTTGTCTAAACCCAGACATGGAGGAGCCAGACATCCGGACCCAGAAGCTGGACCACCAGGTAAAGAATGGGCTCTGTTGGCTGTTCTGGAGGGGGTGATGGTAGAGCTATGGAGGGAAATGAGTGAAACGTATATCTCTACATGTTATATACAGATATATACGTGTTATTTACAGATATATACATGTGATATACAGATATATACATGTTATATACAGATATATACATGTTATTCACAGATATGTGATGTGTGATATACAGATATATACATGTTATAAACAGATATATCCATGTTATTAACAGATATATACATGTTATAAACAGAATAACATGCTAGAGTAACACAAAGCCTTCTTCAGCGGGCGGTTCTGATGCAGAGGCAGCACAAGAAGCGGGCCGACACTCAGATGGTGACGGCCAATAGCGACGCTCGACCCAAGAATCGCAAACACAAGCCACGCCCCTCGGATGACACGGCACTGTTGATCAGCCAATCACAGAGCAACACTTCACTGAGTGGTATTTATCAAAATAATTAGTTATTATTTGTATTGTGCATTCGTTGATGTATTTGTTTTAGCTGTTGCAGCAGTAGTAGTCAGTTATTGGTTTTTCTTACTACTTATTCACAGCAGCAGCAGTTCATTTTGGTGTTTGCTAATGATTCATTCAAAAGGCGGTACCTCTAATAAAAGCTTCCTGCCTGCTGAAGACTTCCAGGTGGAGCACGCCCACGATAACCCTCTGGAGGAGATCACCCTGGGGGGCCACGGCGTCACCACCACCATGACGTCAGACGAGGGACCCCTGGAGAGGGCCCCCGGCCCCCCCAGGACCTGGAACCTGGAGGGGGACAGAGAGGCGGGGCTTAAGCAGGAGGGAGAGGAGGACGAAGGGCAGGTGGAGGAGAAGAACACCAAGAAGAAAGCGGGGAAGAAAGCCAAAGGTCAGTGGTGATGGTGTAGAGCTCGGCTGTTTGATTCCCAGTGCATGCAGCCTCACCTGATCAGCCTCACCTGCATGTAGCTTCACCTGCTACAGCCTCACCTGCATGTAGCTTCACCTGCATGTAGCCTCACCTGCTACAGCCTCACCTGCATGTAGCCTCACCTGCATGTAGCCTCACCTGCATGTAGCTTCACCTGCTTCAGCCTCACCTGCATTCAGCCTCACCTGATCGGAGCCTCACCTGTATGCAGCCTCACCTGCTACAGCCTCACCTGCTACAGCCTTATCCGCACCTCAATGAAGTTGAGAAACAGTTTGAGAAACAGAAAGAAACGTTTATATTTCCAGGGTTGCAGCTGAGCGAGACAGAAGAGAGAGAGAAAGACAAGAGGAAGGAGAAGAAGACCAAGAGGATGGAGAAGGAGGTGAAAGTGGCCTCTGACACAGAAGAGCAGAAAGGAAAAAGCCACGCGAGTGACCAACGTAAGCGACTGCTGTTAGCAAATGGATACTCAACAATAAATATTGTTCCTTTAGCTCTTATCACGAAAAGGAAAAACATATTGCACATTGACAAATAGTCACATTCAGCAGAAATGTCCACCATTGGTTAAATAATTGAACCATAATAAAAATACCAAAGTTAGCGTGACTCAATAGGGCAAATCAACGGTGAGCTCAGTCGCCAGTGTTGGAAATATCTCCTCAATCCTTACAGAGAAGCGCTGCTTGGAGCCCCAGGACACCGAGACGGATTCTGTGGTGGAGTTTGCGAGAGCCGAGGACGACAAAACCAGCGAGATTGATGAGCAGAAAGCGCGTTGCCCGCCAGCCCCTCGGAGGAAGCAGCAGCTCTCCTCATGTGAGTTATCCCCCCCCCGTAGTCAGCCATCTTAGCACCCTGTTCCCTTGTCTAACGCCAGAGTGGGCGTCCTCTTCACCCAGCAAGGTGCCAAATAAGCGACGACAGGAGCGGTGACGATGACAACCAAGAGGTTCCTGAGAAAGAAAGAACTTTGAAAAAGAAGAAGAAAAAAGAAGAAAGGAAGAAAAGTCTGGCTTTGCTCAACGCCAATCCCAGGGGGGGGGGCTCTCCGTCAGAAAGCGGCTCCATGGAGAGGGTGAGGAACGGGATCACATGGACCCCCTGGGGATCAATAGTATACTTATATTATGCTGATGTTATACTGGTACAAATGATGTGTTGTTGGTAACCCAACGTGAGTGAGGAGCCCATAGTGAAGATCTTCTACTGACCGTCCTCTAGTGCACATCGCCCGTCTCCGTGGAGGACCTGCTGAAGTTTGCGGTGAACTCGGCCCCCAGGGACCAGACCCTGCAGTGCAGGATCACCAGGGACCGCCGGGGCGTGGAGAAGGGCATGTACCCCACGTACTACCTGCACCTGGAGAAGGACGACGGCAAGCGGGTAGGGCCATATGACACCTGGTGTACACCTGGTTCAGCTCTAAAGCCATATGACTGTGTACACCTGGTTCAGCTCTAAAGCCATATGACACCTGGTGTACACCTGGTTCAGCTCTAAAACCAGATGACTGTGTACACCTGGTTCAGCTCTAAAACCAGATGACTGTGTGTACACCTGGTTCAGCTCTAAAACAATATGACTGTGTACACCTGGTTCAGCTCTAAAACCAGATGACTGTGTACACCTGGTTCAGCTCTAAAACCAGATGACTGTGTACACCTGGTTCAGCTCTAAAACCAGATGACTGTGTACACCTGGTTCAGCTCTAAAACCAGATGACTGTACACCAGGTTCAGCTCATCTAAACCATCTTTTTACTCTTAGAGAGCATAGAGCCCCTTGGTCAAGACACTTGGGAATCAAACCCAGTTCTTTTCAGCGAACACCCTAACCACTATATAAAATGCCATTTGCCGCTATACACTCGATGTACTCGGTGGATTTGATTATTGGTTGCTCATTTCCTCTCAGGTGTTTCTGATGGCTGGCAGGAAGAGGAAGAAATGCAAGACATCTAATTATCTGATCTCCATCGACCCCACGGACCTGTCCAGAGACACCAGCAGCTACATTGGGAAACTCAGGTCAACAGTCTGCACCTACAGCTTCCCTGCTCCCTGGGCTCCACAGGCTGGAAGCTCACACATCTTGTCTCCTTCCTTTATTCAGGTCCAACGTTCTGGGCACAAAGTTCACTGTCTACGACGGAGGGGAAAACCCGGAGAAAAAGCCCTTCGTCAAGGAGTGTGAATCGCTTCGGCAGGAGCTAGCAGCCGTTTGCTATGTGAGTTGATCTCGTTTCAACCCCAAAACAATGTAACTGAACCTAACGAGTAACTGAAGCTTACCTCAACCCACTACTCTGTCGATTAGGATGGTAACCCTTTACCCACTTATGATCCAGGAGAGGAACGTTCTTGGGCTAAAGGGTCCCAGGAAAATGACGGTAATCATTCCTGGCATGCTGGAGAACGACCAGCGAGTCTGCATTCGCCCAAAGAACGTACGTGTTTCAAATCAGCATCTCGTGTCCTCGTTTCCATGTATCATGCGTTGCTTAAGCCTGGTTCTGCTGACTCAGGATATCGAGACGCTGCTTTTTCGCCATGACAACGGGAACACAGACAACCTGGTCACCCTGATGAATAAATCCCCCAGCTGGAACGAACAGAGCCAGTCCTACGTGCTCAACTTCCACGGGCGTGTCACCCAGGCCTCCGTCAAGAACTTCCAGATAGTCCATCCAGATAACGGTGAGTTGGGACCGACTTACCTCCTTCCATTAGGAGTTGATGTGCCTTTGAGCTAAGCCCCTGTATAAGGAGAAGACGTCCAAACGTCCGGTTTCATATTCCTAACGTACTACCTGCCCTC
>OMKX01056401.1:6276-18528 GCA_900302425.1 Brosme brosme
GAACCCACCAGTGGTAGTACTTGAAGCGAGGTCTCCAGTTGGGGGTCCTCAGCAGCGTCTGAACGGCACAGGCCAGGTTGACAAAGAGGTAGCACATCAGGAAGAACCTGGAGGGAGGAGCAGGTCTTGGAAACTCAACAGAAACAACGCCATGGAGAAAATCAAAGTACCAAAGTCGCCACATGATCTAACAAAATACATATACATGTACAGTGGAAGCAGTAGTGATAGATGCGAGTCATCGCATCTATCGTGAATAGACTAAATAAGTATGAGTTATGAATGAGTAATGAGCTTTGAAGGATGTTTGCATCCCATTGATATCTAAAATTATTATCTTTCTCTCTTCTGCTTTGCGTGCGTGCGTGTGCGAGTGTGTGTGTGTTTGATTGCTTCACTTACATGGAGAGGATGGGCGCTACGGCGTCCAGGGAGGCGATGAGAATGCCGATCTCACAGATGCCACCGGTCAGCAGCAGTGCCCAGGTGGGCTCGCCGTTAGCCTTCCCGTGGCCAAACACCTGGAACACACACACAAGCATGTTCACAACACATTCATGGCCATACATGGCGGCAGTAGCTCAGGGAGGTAGAGCAGGTTGACTTGCAACCGGAAGGTTGCTAGTTCGATCCTCGGCTCCTCCTAGCGGAGTGGCGACGTGTCTATGAGCAAGACAGCTAAGTCTAACTGCTCCTGACGAGCTGGCTGTCGCCATGCATGGTTGATGTGGGTATGAACGGGTGAATGTTAGGCAATAATTGTAAAGCCCTTTGAGTGGCCACTGGTTAGAAAAGCGCTGTATTTTACATACAATTACGTTTTACATACATACAACACAAATAAAGAACATGTGTTCAAGCATTAAAGTTTGACTGCAGCATGTGTGTGTGTTGGTAGGGGGGGGTGTCTGACCGCCAGGAAAGGGACGATGCCGTCTCGCGCGATGGCCTGCAGCAGGCGCGGCGCCCCGGTCAAGCTCTGAAGCCCCGCCCCACAGCAGGAGAAGAACGAGCCAATCACAATCACCCACGGTGACGGCCAGGACAGCGTGCCAATCACGAGGTTCCGTTTCACAGAGTCGCCGAACCTGAAGAGTGGTTGCGAATGGAGACGTTTCATTTCAAACAGAGACTGCCTAAACGATTTCTAAACATCGCACATCTCACACTAAACGGTCCACACTGGACTAGAAAAAACGAGTTTGCTACTGGTTAACGCTCATTGGAGGAGCAGACAATGTGAGCGGTGTAAAACGTACAAGTTAACATCCTGTAGGAAATTTGACCCTGACCCTCATGCATAATGCTTACTTACTTGTCTCTGAGCAACACACTCTCAATGCAGGCACCAAAAAGCACCACGGAGGTCAAGTCTGCACCACACTGTCAAGGAGAGAACCTACAAGAGCGCCTACCTGTGTTCGGATTAGGTTTTGGTCATGTATGTGTTGTTGTCAATGTAGGGCAGGTTGTGGGAATATACAGTATCTTCTATAGAGGACAATTCAATTATTCTGAATATGAAACATGTTATGCTTATAGAGATCAAAGGTCACATATCAGATTTCTATTCTATATATGGTTGCAAAATTTGTCCACATACAGTTAGCCTTGTGTAGCCTTTTGGACATCACTCTTTGATAGAAACGTCATGGCAACGGATGAGAGGATACAAATGAATGTTGTGGTTGCTATGGCCAGGATGGTTCCGACGGGGATGGACTTCTGGGCGTCCCGCAGGTCGCCTGATCGGTTGGAGCCGGCCATGATGCCTGGAGACAAGTCCAACAACAATTAGAACATTCCTGTTCTTTCAGGCCTCGTTAAACCAGTTCAAGCACAATCGACTGGCTACTTGTATGTAAAGCCCCTTTCCATGAGATTTAAATTAGCTAGCTAAATGACTTTCCCCATGGTTCATGTTCTTGATGGGATGTGGGGCGGGGCCACCCAAAAATACAGTTGATTTGTTTGTGGTCATCAAGTTCAAAGAGAAGAAAAAGAAAGTAATGCTTTAAAATATGGGTACATTAATTAACCATCAATAAACATTAGTTAAAGCAGTAATACAAATTAACTAACCGTAAATTAACAGTTAACACATGAACAGTGTTCATGTTTGCTAATAGTGGTCAAGTCAGCTAAGCCGATGGTGTTCATGTTAACTAAGGTATTCATTCATACATTTAATAGGTTAACCCTAACCCCTATGCTAATGCTATACAATAACGCTAACTAATGCATTAACCAATGTTAACTCATGGTTAATTAATGTGCCCTTATTGTGACGCGTTACCAAAAAAGGAAAAGAAAGCCAAGAGTCGTACCGGTGACGGAGGGGAAGTAGATGCCCACCAGCAGCGTGAAGAAGGAGGCGATGTCGTTGACCACGTAGGGCATGTACACGTCCCGGGAGGTGTCGGCCGCCAGCGCCGCGGGCTGCCCCCGCTTCTCCACCAGCATGCCCAGCGGGCCGTAGTCCGACCACATGTTGTCTGGGAGGGAAACGCTCATTAAAAACACCCACACGTTGGGAGTCGATGACTGCGTCGCAGGAGGGAAGGGAGAGGCGGCCTTGCATTGTCTTACACCGTGGCCAAACACAATGGATGGCATAATGTGTCGGTCAGACAGACTGGAGGATTAAGTAAGAGTTGTAGTGTGCTTATAAGCATCCGGTGTTTAGTGGCTGGTATTTTTATTGACCAGCGCTCCAAGTCATTGTGGTACAGGTCACCGAGTGGCAGCAGAGATGGGTGTTGGCGTGCATTTGGACAGTCAAAAGCCCATAACGACTTAATTGACTTAACAAGTTGAAATTTGTAAAACAAGTTTTTACAGGCAAATATGATGCAAAATGATGCAATGCAGTGCAATGTCCACGATAAATATTTCGAAAATCAAGAAATCGCACCAAATGCCCTACATGGCACTACACAGCATACAATCCAATTAATCCGAAGGTGGTGGTGGTGGGTGGAGGGTGTGAGTAGTGTTCTGACCTGAGATGACCCCGCTGGTGAGGCCGGGGATGCCCTGCATCACCGTGACGTTGTTGAGGGTGAAGTACTCGTTGCAGGTGGCGTTGAGCGCCCGCGATTCGCAGAAGAGCCCCCACAGCTGCGTGCCCACCGTCACGTTGTCCACCACCTCCGTCTTCAGACACTTGTCAAAGTTCTGGTTCTGGAGCGTCCGGTTTCCCAGCAGACACACACTAACCCACGGGAGAGGTACATAAATGTCTAACTCTGGTCCATGTTCGTATTTCTACAAGTCTTGGTCCTATTGTGAATTGCTAGTGAACTCTAGGCTTTACAGGGAACTCTGAAACGCTTCTGGAGCGAGAAAAGCCCTCAATAACAGCGGTCCCATTTCCCGTTCCCTGCGTGTAACAATACGACATTATAGTGTACGAGAAAACCGCGTCACGGTACAGAGAGAGGACTCACGGGAAGTCTGGAGGATCGAAGGCGGTCTTGATGACCCCGGCGTAAATGGCCAGGATGGAGAGGATGACACAGGCCAGGAAGACCAGGGCCAGCTTGTTCACGTACTTGACCCCCACGAAGACCACCAGGGACATCAGCGTCAGGCAGCAGGTGCCGTACACTCGCATGTTGTTCAGCAGCGCGCCCGCCTCGTCCTCCTTCTTCTCGGCCTTAAAGATGGCCGCCTGCGGCACGATGTAGGTCTGACCGAACGCAAGCACAGGGAGAACGCTTTAGAGACACCTGGGTAGGCTAGCTACAGCTCCGGTTGGGTTCAGCTTTTAGGCTAAAAACCCATGGTTCACAGGAGTGATGCGGTCCGTATTCGGTACGTTGAAGTATAAATTAATACACATTGGGGAAACCGATGGGAGCACATGGACGACACTAACGACAGCATACTCACCAATAGGATCTCTATGGTGCCCAGAATGTACATGGAGCCAGCGAAGGTGGTGCCCAGGTAAAAGCAGAGGCCCACCGCTCCACCAAACTCAGGGCCCAGAGATCTTGAAATCATGTAGTAGGAACCTCCAGCTGAAGGGAAGGGGTAAGACAACACGAAAATGATTCGTTTTGATCTTATTTGACTCATTTCACCCAATATTTATCGTATCATTATTATTTTTGACACAACCAATGAGCACAGACTGTCAAAAGTAAAAACTGAACCAGAAACTGATTTCTCAAATTTAACAGTTAATGTAATGTGTTTAAATTATAATTATGTTCCAATAAATATGGTCAACTAGTTTAACCAGCTGAATTGCATCCATTTTTGGATCTAGATCAATGAGGTATTTGGTAGGAATATACGTGCAAACTTGCATGAGTAAGTTTCAGAAAAACCTTGAATTATTGTGTATTTTGTTCCTCTGTTCCACTGATTAAAGTCTGCTTACCTGGCACGACACCGTTGGTAGCGATTGCACTCATAGAGATGGCGGTCAGCATTGTCTGTGGACAACACCAAGAGATTCTTTACACTATTGTTTACATCTCGGTCCATCATATACCAACACCTCAGGTGATATCTTTCCCTTTAAATAGTTTTTAATTCAAACAACACACACAAAAAGCAAACCTTAATGTTGCCAGGTTGTGTTGATTCTATACATCTACTGGTTTTTCTTCTTTGCAATCCTATTGTGTGGCCGTAACAAAGGGTTTAGTGTGGTCATAAGCCGTGTCATTGGGGTAAAATCCGGCCCCATGCCTGTGAAATGACCTCCTCTTAGGCTGTAAGTCTTTGGAGATTGGTAATAGATAGCAGCTTTTCTCCGAAATCTTAACCAGAAAGCCTTATCATCTATAGCCTACCTGTTACTCAACATTACTTCCGGGTCAGAAGGCCGAAACCAGTTCGAAACAAAATAATATTTAGAAATAAACATGTGGAATAATACTTGTAAAATAAGAATATTTTTACTACGTCATAACAGCAGCCAAGTAAATTACATTAGAATAATCATTGTAGCCTTCATTGTAAAATCTAAACCAGAGGAAAACAAAACAAATCAATACATGGTTAATTACAATCCTGTAAGTTGTTAAGAATCTAAATTGGTTCGTTAACTGCTCATTGAGCAATCGATCTATGAGTGATCCCCTTGGCACTACTCTTTATAACAGCCTAGAAAACAAGTCCAATGAAAAAGTGAGACAAGAGTGAGTCGAATGTGGAGTTTCAGATCCGTTATATCGTTAAGCGAAATGACATGTTGGGGCACCATTTCCCTAGCCTCGCGAAACCATCCCGATCGTGTATCGCTGAACAACAGTCCGGCGTCAAAATAACGTGACTTCCGAGATCAGGATGGTCTCAGAAGGCCATGTCTAAGGGGCCCTACCAGGAAAGGCTGGACTAAAGCCAATTAACTTGGCAATGGTGTCCTAGCGTCATACCGTTGAAGGGCTTAGGTGCTGTGTCTTACACAAGCAAAGACAGTAAGAGCGAGGTGCATGGAAAAGTACGGTGCGGCGCGGCTCTTCTCATCAGCGGGAACGTTTAAGGAGAATTTGCTCGGGTTGCGCTTCATTTTACAAGGAATATCTTGGAAATGATTCACACCAGCAGAGGCAATGTTCCCAAAGACGGCCCCATATGTTCTCCCAAGGCATTCCAGGAATGCGTTTGCAGATCATTAGGAGATAAAATCAGTTTAACTGCTGGCCTAGAACATATTTGTGACATCAGGGGAAAACAGAACTGAACTAAATGCTACACTGCTGCGTACAAGTTCAACGATGCATTTTGAATCCACGGACGCGTCCTTCACAAATGTCAAGCTTGTTTGCTTTGCCAACAAGACGAGTTGGGATAACACTTGAACGTGAGAACTTCTTTATTATGAGAAGCGCACAAACACCGGCGTGATGTTTGATATCCGCCTATGAATCACGCTCCCTTCCCCGCACTGCTCTCCTAATATCCGTCGACACCTTTCACTTTAACGGCTGCATGGCCACCACCCATTTACGTTCTGCATCCAAACAAACCCGGTGATCAAAAACACATTATCCAAAGGGTCCCAGTGACTCAGACATTCCAGCAGAAAAACAATGCACCCCCCGCCCCCACCCCCCTCAACCCCAGGATAGCAAGGCCATGGCAACACCCTGGGAGGACGTGGAAGAAAAGGGAGGAGCGGGCGGAGCGAGAGAATGTTGCGCTCACACACCCGTTGAGATGGGGGCCGCGGCGGTCTCGTGAGAACCTAAAACAGTCTATTTGTTTGACTGTGTCATGGCAACAGGACTACAGTGTGAAGCGGCGTTAGTTGTATGTAATTGCCGGTAACCTCAAATCACTGTAAACAGTCAACAGAGGAGTGGACCAACACAGGCGTGCAAACTGAAATGTGAGATCTGACTGAAATGTAAAGGCTTTAGGAAATACCTTATTAAACATTACATGGTAATGTCTTATTTGGTCTAACTTTTGGTCTTTTCAGCCTAAACTGCAGCTTTGCTCACCACAAATGATGAACTGCTTTAGATATGAACAGGTATTCTAGACGCATTGTGTACCACTGGAAGAAAAGCAGTGGAACACAAACGTAGAGTTGAATGTGACTACATTTACCATGCATCTACGTTTACCATACATTTAAAGCATTCCCCAATGTCCAGTATACTTGTTGTTTTGCTGTTGAGGGAATGAACAACTAGTTCCTTTCATTAAGTGAGAGAGGGGTCAGGGAAGGGTTGGCTTTTGAATTTCCCTGATTAAGCCTAAGCATGCCATTGTCTGCAGTGCCGTGCATGTGCGTGCGTGTGCACGTGTGTGTGCGTGTGCGCATACGTGTGTGTGTGTCTGACACCATGCACTGGGAGAGGGATTAGGAATCAAGATGTCAGGTAGCATTTGGCGCCCGAGAGCTGTATGAGCAGCAGAAAGCCTTTGGGGCTAAATATAGCCGGGAGGGATCAGCAGCCATGACAGTCATCAACCCCAACACGGTCCTTGTTCAACGGACACCCAGCCGCCGAACGCTCGGCCCCCATCCTGAAAACACCTCGCACATGCCCAACAAAAAGTTTCATAGGAAAAACTGGTGCATCTAGTGTATATCCTCAGCAGTGCCTGATTGCAAAGTAATTGTTTAAAAGTTAAGGCGTGCCTCTGAACAGTTCTGTGGAAGGCTTTCAGATTTGGGTTAATCTGTTTTATTTATAGAGGCAGGGGATTTTTGATTGGTCAGTCAAAAAACGACTACCGCTACACAACATGTTCCAAGTATCAGGTATATAGGTGTTTATCCACCCGACACAATTGCGGTTTGACGAAACGAGGACAAACATCCCTTTCAGTCCCCGGTGCCAGGAAACAGCGGGACACTGGTATGCATAACGGACACGTTGGCCTGTACTCACACAGGAGCAGCACATCACCACGATGGCCAGAGACTCCACGATCCCCGCGGTGCCCACGATCCAGGTGAGACGCAGGAAGAGGATGACCCCCAGGATGTTCTGCAGGCAGGGCAGGTACACGCCCATGAAGGTCCCCATCTGGGGGCTCTGCAGGTGGGGGAGAGGAGGGGAGCAGTGGATGCAGGGAGCGGGAGAAGGAAGGAAGGAAGGAAGGGACAAAGTATGCAGAGAGGGGGGGGATCCACATTCAGAAGGAGTGTTTGGGGTTATGAGTCATTTGTTGAGATGTGAGGGATAGAATTGAAATAGGATGCCAATGGAACAAGGGACAGAAAGAAGGAAAGAAGGGGGTGGGGCAGGATCATCAGAAGCAAAAGAGCACAATGGGTTAGTGTTTTTACATTACTGTGCAAAAATAGAATCAGAACATGTCAAATCTGCTTTAGTTTAATACAAATGGAAGTTAGCTCAACTTCAAATAACTCATTGTTATGTTGGGAATCCCTGAAGCACAGAGCTATTTGTGCAAAGCTGTGCTCGTATAATGGATGCCTTATCCGGTTGTTCTACTTCCCGGACGTAATAAACAAGGTGTATCAGGAAGTGTGAATCAGCAGCAGTTCAGGGACAAGCATCTTGTCTCAAAAACTAAACAACAGCCATTCTTTTCCAGTGACACAGCGTCGCCAACATACTAGCTCCAAAATGAATCAACTGTCTGTAGGACTTGATAGACTTTCTCTTGTTTCATCTCTGTGATGGCAAAGCACCAAAGATGCTTCCAGCAATTTGGTATAGTATAAGTATTCAAGGTAAAATATACTTAAAAAAGGTGATACGTTTGATATGAGGGCAAACAACAAATTATTGTTGGCTGCGTGAAAAGTTTCGTGAAAAGCATCCAAAAAAAATTATTTGCCATTTAAATGTCTTGCCAGAAGCCTATGGTAGAAATACCCAGCAAGACCCTGTAGAACCAATCACAAGAACATACGAATCCTGGCCAACACCAATGCGGACATGTTCCATGAGGAACATGAGGTTCCATGGGGAAACTGCAATTGCTGTAACAGCGAACGGACCTTCAAGACTCTTCAAAAGAAGAGACTTGTACACCGTTAAGGCCAAGCTACCTTTGTGGTCATCTTGCATATCAAAACACACAGAGCCACTTCCACTGGTCCCAGTCAGAACAGTGGTGTGGACGGGGGTCATGGTGTCAGCTCTACTATCTTAAAGAGCAAGTGAACCTGCGGTTTCAGCTGGAATCTGAACACTTTGAGAATTAAAGAAATGGGTTTTGGGTTGAGAGTTCTAGGGAGGAGGGGGGCATGTCCTCATCATGGTTACGACCCTTAAAGAGCTAACTGCTCTTCAAGTGGAAGTCTGATCTACTCTCAGTGGGTGGTGCCCGTATTCTTACATCCCTTTAACAACATGCGTTGGACCGCGCCTGTGGTTTACAGTATCCTGTGTGCCGCTTGGCAGAACTGCGAGCACTTAAAAAGCTAGCGTGGCAACAACAAACTAAAATGACAAAACTAAAACGAAACATCCACACCAGGCCTAGAATAATGACATCTGCAGCCTTGCAGAGACTAGTGTTGTCGATAAGCAACAAGACAACAGTAAGACCTCATCCTTGCATTCATTTGCTTTCTGTTTTCCTCCAGGGCTAATTAGGAATTGTGAACATGATGAAACCAAGAAATAATCAAACATTTAAGCTCCTAAAGGAGTAAGATGCAATGGGAAACTACACATTGTTTTATATTTAAATACATGAATCAAAGCTGGACATGTTAAATGCTGCGCTAACATGGCTAGAAATTAGTCATGGAGACTCAAGTCCTTAACCACATCAGAGGCTCATACTTAATGCTTATACAAATAGTATATACACCTTAACCAATTCCATAATATTAACAGTGTATATTTCACTTGAGATAGTGCTGTAATATTTTAGAGAGCCATGTGCTTTTCTATTGGGTCTGCAATACCCCAGTTGGCCACCAGGCCTGGTGAAAACTTTGAGAACGTTCCTGGGGGCTTGTTCCCATGCTGGCTGTGTTCATAGGCTGACGCGTCCTGTTGTAATGACACAGTAGTGACCTAACGTATCGACCTAGAGTAGCCTCTTATTATTATCTCTTCTGCCCAAGAAATGTAATAGCGGTGAATAGCATTGTCAGAGTAAAACAGAAAGTATCAACAACTGTTTAAGGCAATACCAATAATTTAATAAAACTTGCTTCTGTTATTGGTAAACAAACCACGTGGACCGTGGCAGAATGAGATGAATGAATGAGTGTACCTTGACCGCTTTCTTTTTGGGCCCACCCTCTTCTTCATCAGCTTCCTCGTGCTCCTGCGCCCCCTGGGTGAGGTTGGTGTAGTTGGCCAGCTTGTTGAGGAGGGAGGACACCATGGGGTTGCTGTCCATCTCCTCCTGCATCACCATGACCACAACACAAACGCTGATCACATCATAGAATCCAGCCGTGTTGAGCCTGATTACCTACACTGGCCTCCGAAAGCAAATCGGACCCCTTCACTTTTTGCACACTTCATTGTGTTGTCGATTCAATAATGATTTATTAGTGTGTGGATCGATGGGTAAAATTGTAAATTTAATCAATTTTACATTCAATGTACAACACAGAAAAGTGTGCAGAAAGTCAGAAGATACTTTCCTGAATCAATATCCTTGAGCACCTTTTGACGTCGCTCAGGGACATTTAGTCTGCTGCCATTCCTCCCAAACATGAATACAACTAAACATGTGAATAAGGGCTGTAGGAACAAATCTCGAAATTCGATTTTTTTTATGAATAAATAATTTATTATAAATATTTTGGCTAAAGTTAGAAAATCGATTCACAGTATTCAATCAATATTGAATAGTACATACACAATACAACTATTTTGTTTTTCCAACAAATAGAAACATAACAAATAAAAGACATTGTCTTCTGCAGAATAGGCAAGGCTCATATGAAACACCACTCCACAACGAGTCACTTAAGGGCACACCAGCAAGCGTTAAACCCTGATGGGCTGGCTGAGCGGACAGAGGCAGAGGAACCGTGGCCAACGCAGGCACGAAGGACCGCTCTATTGCCTCCTGCGTCATCGCGAGGATTACCAGCTGCCGGGCAAACGGCGATTACAGATACATTGACCGGTTTTATCTGCCAAGATATGTGGCCGATTAACATCTCGCAGGGGTCTGGATTTGAAGATTTAATCAGCGAGCTTGAGCCGAAGTTCACAACCCGAGCCGCCCGACCATCGAGTTGCTAAACTCTGCGACACCGTTAAAGACAACATCACCAGCCACGGAATGGGAACTGATAGACAGTTCTCAAAACGACTGAAGCTCAGAGAGGCCACATGAATGTAGCTCGTGTTTGATTGAAGTTTTGGTTGATTTTTGAAAAGAAAATATATAATGGGTAATGCATCCATCCAAGTTAAGGTTGATCTGTGCCTTAACTTCAATATTTACTTGGCTTGAAAGCCATCACTTGTTGGTATCCCAAATGTTTATTGGCAACGTCATGTTACAATGACATGTTACAAAACATCAATAACGTTTTTTTGCTTTGAGGGGTTATTATGTTCCCTCGTGGACTAAACTACTATACTTTACTGATAGCGTGGTTGCATAGTTATAAGCAAATATATATAAGATATAAGATAATAGGATAAATAGTGCTACATTTGAGGAATACAAATTTGAATAAATAAAAGAATAAAAGCACACAAATTGGAATGGGATTATAGAGGAACATCTGCAATCCTCATGTGGATGCCTGGACACCACAGTGTTACCTCAAAGAGGGCCATGTTCTTGCCGTCATAGCTGATGGCCTTATCGTTGTCTGTGTTGTTGATGAAAGGACTGCTTTCCTTTCGCTGGCCGTCGCCTGTGGAAAAAGAGCAACAAAGAAACTTCATGAGTGGTTGTCATTTCTCAGAATAGGGAAGAAGGCGCTGACCCTGAACTTGTGGTGGCAATGAATTAATAATTCATCATGTGCATTGATTCAGTATTGGATTCAATTCCAGTTCTTCCTACAGCAAGTCTAAACCTTATTTTTGGTTTCTGCATCCCCAGATACATGATCCTTGGATCAACAGCATTGCTTTCTACAGGTTTGAAACATTAAGCAGAGTTAATAATTAGCTCTATCCAAGAACAACTTAGCTATGGCCAAAGCTACAAATGACACAGCCAAGGCTACTGCAATTTATGAGTGCTGGGACTCCTCTTGGCTCCTCACTACAACTCTAGCAGGGGGGAAAACTCTTTCAGGAATGCAAGATATCCCATTGATGTCATTCCCGACTTGTGCCGCCATCTCAGGACCTCTGAGAGCTGGCAGCCTGCGGGGAGAACAATTTGGAGCCCAGCTGTAAACCACGGATCTTCACATTCAACACCGCCGTGGGTTAAGCAAACGTTTTCGCTGAGCGGACGACGCAGAATGTAGCAACCGAGCTACCGCGCGTGGCTCTGGCAGGTCAAGTGCACACACACGTGCTTCCTGCTGTATTCCCTGCGATGTGCGTAGCTGTGCAGTGAATGGACTCCTCTGTAGTTTTAAAAGAGAATTGACTGATCCTAATAAGATAGTTAGCTATCTTTCTCCAAATCATAATTTGGAGAAAGTCCAACTGTCTTTGCTTTTATTCAAAAAGCAAAAAAAAAACAGGGAGTTGATAGAAACACCATGCATGTTTACATGCGTTAATGCTTCTTGCTTTGCTTTTTGGAGTCACATTGATTCAGGAACTCTGAGCAACAAAGAGGGCTCAGAAATCCTTTACCTGGTCCAAGATGACCATCGAGTGACCTCTTAGATGGGCATGCACGAACAGGAGG
>OMKX01056402.1:0-10083 GCA_900302425.1 Brosme brosme
TCTTCAACAGGGGGTCCGCGACCCCTAGGGGGTCCGCGGAGATACTGCAGGGGGGTCGCGAAAGAAAGAAAGAAAGAAAGAAAAGAAAAAAAAAAAAGAAAAAAAGAAAGAAAGGCGGGCGCGAAAGAAGGAGCGTGTCGGGGAGGGAATATTTTCCATGTTTCCATCAGTGGATGAGCTGGGAGATTCTGCTGTGCTCTCGCCTCCCATAACACACGCGATTCTTGCGCACACACATATCTTTGTGAAAGTGGATTTTCCTCACTCACCTACCTGAAAAACAAAGACAGGTCAAGACTGCAGCCTGAGGCTGATATGACTCTGCCTGACAACCTCCATACGTCCAGGTTGACAAGTTGCTACTCATCAGGGTCAGACATCTCACTAATGTGGGAGTATGTATGGCATCCATAGATGGTTTGAGGATTCCCTGCCCATACTACATGTATGTTTAAAATTAAAACATGAATCTGTAAATTATGTTAATAGTTCAGTATTGTATGCAAGATAACAGGTATGTTTATGCATGCCAGTGGCACTAACAAGCATCACTAATTTTCGTTTCCACATTTATGTTTTAAAAATGTCCATTTGAATAGCTTTTATGCATGATTACATGCAATTGACAGACATTGTTGATCTTGCAGGTATCAGTTTATTATGTTATGTTATGTTTATGAATGGCAGTGGCATGGCCACCCTACTCACTGTACCTTGCACAGGTTTAAAATATATTATATATATTATATTATACATATTTGAATATCTTAGTATTGAATGCACAATAACAAGGTACATTTTACATGGCACTATAGGACCAGTTTAATATAAAACACAATTTTATACAATATATAAGTAGGGGGTCCCCGCTCCATCTCTCCATCAGTTTGGGGGTCCTTGGCCGGGAAAACGTTGAAGACCCCTGCCATAAGGGTTGACTCTCTGAGCAGGGTGTAACATGGATTTGACTCACTCCCTGGGATCTGGCCCCACATCCAGGAAGGAGAAGTTTTAGTTACTCCTCGTGACAAGGACCCTCCTCCTCCGGAGGAAAGGCACCCATTGTGACCGGGGGGACCGACTCCAGAGTCACATTTAACAACAATGTGTCATTGAAAAGGTTATTGAGTTATTGGTCCAAATATTATCCTCAGCTCCTTTGATCCCTGCTCTCAAGATGCAGCCAACACATCAAAGACTGCCTGTGGTCGTCCTGACCTGAGGGCCAGATGTCTCTTGCTGAGGGGAGTCTGTATCTTATGAGTAGATCAAGTCAACGCCATCATTAGTTTACAATGTAATGTAGTATTACAGTATATGAGCTGAACTACTGATTTAAAAAAGTAGTTGGCCATGTATGTTGTATATTCGTTTAATCTAGATAATAATGGTATCACAGAAAAATAATGAAATGGAATTTGAAAAACACACAAATCACTATGTGGGAACATAGAAAGAGTCTGGAAAGGAGTCAAGGAAAGGATGCTTCAATTCACCGATAACTTCCAAGAAAAGATGACTAAAACGTAATTTGAAAGTATAAGGAAATAAAAAAACATGCTGTAGAACGGTTGAATGACCACAAGATGGAGATGGAGTATAACTGATGCCCGACAGCCAGTGAGCGCCTGGTCCATCAGGTCTTGTTCTGTGTTAAATATGATGGGTTGTAATGACGTCATATCACCTCAGTGCGCTTCTACCTAAACCTTCATTACCCCTTATTAATTGGCATATTTATAGGAACAAACAAATAATAACGAATCAAGCTGTTGAGAGCTGCAGCCCGACCTCGGAGATGGTCCATCTCGGGCGCGGCGCGGCACAACTCAGCGCGTTTCATTTGGTAATGGAAACTCAAATCAGCGCAGCATGGTTCGACTCGGCACGGCCAGAAGTGCTAATGGAAAAACACCACAGGTGTCTGTTTTGTATGAGAGGGCATTAAAAACTACTTAAATAATCAACACGGGGGTCGTAGCCCTACAGGAAGTGTTGTAATTAAGAGTTGACCTAGGGGTCAAGGACTTGGGAACATGTTAGAGACTATCCATTGGTGGCCCAACAGGAAGTTATGCAATCCCTCACCAGGAGATCAGAAGATTTAAAGAAAGGGTTTTATGTAGGCCTATCCATAAATATCCTTGCTCAACCAATAAGCAATTTTATTTTCAAGTAATATATTAAATTCATTTGTCCAAACGTGAGCTGAATCAGATCATTACAGGTGTATCTAGTATCACTTCGTAGGCTATGCATTCATACACGCATCGGATCGCTTGAGCGGGAGATACACACCCTTACTGATCTGTAGTAAAAGATTTCTGCTAAAGCCATAGGCTTTAAGCATACATCTGTAGGGAGGCGACAATATTTAAGGCTGGTTTCCATTTAAGGGACGAGTAAAATAGATTAATCCCTTTTGAGCATGAAATGTAGGCAGAACATTGCGTGGCCACAGCAGTCAGTAAGCAAACTATCATCTTCCATTTTGTTCCTGCTGTGTATGCTGGCTTTCTACGGGAGCAGCGTTTAGAGCACAAGTCCTTGCCCTTTCCCCTCAGAGGCTAAAGCAATCTGTGATTGTTAAGCCAATGGGTACGAGATGGCTTCACCCCTAGATCTATTGAAGGAACCAACAGCCCTTAACAGTCAGTAAGTTGCGCCCCCTCAAAGTGGTCCAACCATCCCTGACATACAGACTCGTTTTTAGATTAAACGTGTTGTAATGCCTTTAGGCACAGAGGGACGTTTGCTTGGCATATTGAGTGAAAATATAAGCTTTATTGTTAGCAAAGAAACCAAAATCGATACAAGCCTTAATCTTAATTAGATGGCAATACATGGGAAGATCAGTCATTTCTAAATGTATACAGACAGAATGACAAACGTCCAAGCGTGCTGGTTCAAATTCAGATCTGGGATTAAGACTCTGATGTGATGCTTGTGGAGTCTTGGTCTTCATTCAGCAGGAACTCGCTGATCTCATGTCTAATCTGAGATCTGCAAAATGAAAAAATGAAAACAACAAAAATAAGAAACGTACGGAAGAGTGTTACACACATACATATAAATTAACATACTTGCAGCAACAGAATAATCCCGTACGGGAACAAAACATTGTCATCAGCATGTAGTTGTCAAACACAAGGAGGGTTTTCCACAGAGGCGGGGCGTCGGTCCGCAGCCGTAACATTGGCACACTAAGTCTCTATCGTACTGTGATTCCTACTACTGCTAATATTACTGCTGCAGCTGCTGCTGTCACCACCACCACCACCACCACCACCAACCGGAATAAATCAAGAGTTCACAAATCAGTATTAGACCTGCCAGAAATACCAAAACACTTGAATGGAATACACGGTCTAAATCTCAATGAGGACTCGTTTGTAAGCGCTTTATTTTGGTGTGAAAAAAGTCTGATAGTTTCCACCAATGAACATACATGGAAAGTCACTTTAATCTGTATTTTATACAGTGTATGCGCATTAGACCCAAAGTAGACTTCCATTGGCCAGGCAGTTCTTTACTTGCTTTTAACTGTTCTTCTAAACAGTTAATTGCATTTTAGTTAGGCTATTGGTTAGGTATGGGTACTTTGGTCAATATTTTACAAATAGAGGAATTACAAAAAGTGGCTGTATAGCGAGGAGTGCTGCTGCCCGACTCATACCGGGATCAAGTCTTTAGTGCCCCGTGTCAAATCGCTGTACCTCAGAGTGTGAATATGTCTTGAATATCTAACTGACTCATCTAATGGTAAGTTAGCAAGTTAACTTGAGGTTACTTGCAGCAATTTCATTAGAATGAAATTACATAACGTGAATAAACGTGACTAAATGTAACGTGAATAGAACTTTCCTACATTAACTTGTCCGTTAACATGATTTTTGCCTGAGTCACGTCACGATTTTCACCTACAAAGGTGATGAAGACAACCAATCCCATGATCCCACGCTACTCCACGATGTCTTCAAACTACGTCTTTGGTTATTATTTTGATGGAGAGATCCCTAACGGTACAAATTACAAATTATACCTTTAAGTACGATTTTCCAAACCATCTCCTACCATAAAATCTTTCTCACCTTCTATTCCTCCTCTTGGCCTCGGACATTATGTACTGAGGAAGAAACTCCACTGATGTCTAGGAAGGAAAAAATGGAAACATATGGTGCATTAACAAATCTAATGATAATAATGGACAATAAGAAATCTAATGATAATGGAAAATAGAAAAATACTATTCACTCACCATGTCTTTGACAGTCTGTTGACAACTGTAACACAGTAAGCTTTCGAGATTCATAGAATCTCCGCCCCTGGAAAAAGAAACAAATAAAAAGCCAACTTTATGCAGGGGAAAGAGCATCCTCGCAGAGGAGGTAACATGGCTGCTCATTCAGTTAATGGCCATTAGCAAATCCATGTCCAACTCAGAAGAAATACAAATTTTGAAACATCTCCCAAGTAAAACACAATAATTCTTACTTAAAATGAGAACAGCAAACTGCATGTCCTTCACATTGCTCTTCTCCATCTTGCTGATCACAAGGAGAACAGCATTTTGTTTGAGTGTCAGGTCTAAGGTGAGCTGGAATTAAAACAATCAAAGTTTGTGTTTAGCCACGAAAACACACACACACAAAACCCACACACACCCATCTGAAGCGTGATCCCTACCCTGCATAGGAGGAGTTGTCCCCACATTGGAAAGCTGCTCAGAGATCAGTGTGGCCTGGAAAGCTGAGGTCTCCCCTACAAAGTCAAATGAAGAGATGCAATGGAAGTTACAAAAGGTTCATGATTTGGTGATTTTTGCTGTGTTGGTGGTGAAACCGTTCGTAAGTTACAAAAGGTTCATTCATTCAGTTAAATATTCCCCTTTTTTTGCTTCCTATTCTCAATAGCTTAATGAGCCGATTTATTTCAGATGAGTCTTGTTAACACATTGAACAATGGTTCACATATATTGACTAATGTCCAGTCTTTAGAACAATAATAGTATGAAAGAAGTCTGTCCTATTTCAACAAGCAAGATCATCTCCGACCTCGGAAAACTTGTAGTAGAAACGCAAATCAGCACGGCCCGGTAAGACTCGGTATGGACAGAAGTGCTGGTCTTGGCAGAGGGCGGACACATTTCAGGCTGTCAAATGCGTTGACGTTTCCCCAGGCATAAAGGCGGTTATAATTTGACTGTTATTACACATAAATTGCACAGAACAGCTGTAACCTCAGTTTTAATAAAGTGAAACATGAGCAAATGGGGGAACCCCTACATTTCATTAGAACATGTGTATTAGGATATCCATCGCGCGCATGCGCAGGTATAATACTGTATACCTACAAACCTGGGACCTGGGTGACGTATGCCACACACCCCCAAGCGCAAAGGCATGCCCACCCAGCCCTCGTTTCCTTAAGAATATTCTCGCCAAGATTCTGAGTGACAGGCGGTCATTCATTCTTTCTTTCATCAGCACCTTAAGGATTTAAACCAACAATGTCACGAGGTAGACACCCTTAAGAGCTATGTGGTGAGTTGATAAGATGGCGTTTGCTACATAATTACGTGAAGCAACGTTTACCCAGCAGAACCGGGCAAATGTACATGCCAATGACCATGTCGCTGATGCACAGATGTCGACTGAGGGAATACCTCTCAGTGCAGCCTAAGAGGTAGCCACACTTCCAGTGGAGTGATACCTGATAACAAGAGGGGTGGTCCCCGGGACCTGTAAACTTGTTAGTCTTAACGTGTGTCAAAGAGGTTCAAATGGGGGCTGGGACAGAATCCTCAGCAGTGTTGCACCACAGATTGTACAGTTCTAAACCGTGGGCTGATCTTACTTGATGAAGCGACTAACAATGCTGTGTGACGTATGGTCTTATCATCCACCTCGATGTGGCTGGCCGAGATGGCAGCCAGATATACCTTAATTGCAGAGGCTGACAGATAAGCCTCGATTGCAAGAACCTTATTACAACTAGTATTGCACAATGGTCTTTAGCGCCTTCATGGATGGTGCTCTAGTGTTGAGCATGGTCTCAACTAATGCCGGGTCACTGGCAGCTGTAAGCTGGCTTCGGCCTTTTATGGGCCACACCAAGAGCTGTAACCGACTGGGGTCTGGCTGTCAGATACTGCCTTCCAGTTGGGAGTCGAGATCTGCCATGGAGGTGCCATGGGCTCCAATCCAGAAGCCTGGAGTAATGGAAACCACACGCTCCCTGGCCATTTGTCGGCTACCAACAGCAGTCTGTGGTTCGCCACCAGCACCCTGTGGAGTAGGGGCAGGATCAATGGGACCGGGGTAAATGCATAAAGGCGGCTGCTGGGCCATGCATGAGCCAGCGCATCCCAAGTGGACTTTTCTGTTCCATCAATGAGAAGTATAGGGGGCAATGCATCGAGGACTGACACAAACAGGTCATCCCCTGCCCGGGTTTATCCCCACCAGATCCTCACTACTACATCTGGATTTCAGTTTGATGTGACAGGAAGTCCGCTACGCTGATGAATAAGCCTGGAAGGTGCATTGCCCTCATACTCGGCAGATGTGTAAAGGCCCATACCAGCAGACGCTGTGAAACCCGCAGACCGCCTGGATCTCGTGCATCTCTCTGCCATTAACATGGTAGACCACAGACATGTTGTCTGACCTTAGTAACACATGCTCTGGCAAAAAATGACAAAGAAGAAGCTTGACCGCAGCTTTAACACATTTATGTTCTCGGCCCTGTGAGCTGCACGCCAACCTCCTCAATGCCCTGTGTCGCCACACGGCACCCCACCAGACAAGGGAGCTGTCCGTCGTGACCACCTGCCGACACGAAGGGACTAAGCCCAAGCACATCTTTACCATGTCTAATGTAAAATATATGAACTTGAAGCATTGCCTGTATGATGCTTCATATTAGATGCAAGTGCTACAGATCTGTCTGGTTTGTACTGCAGTCAGGCAGCCCTCACCCAGAAGTGAGGTCTTCGCATGACGGAAAAACAAGACTTATTTTACAAGCGAGTAAAGTAGTTATCGATTCTCATTTTCCACAAGAAATAGAACCAACAAATGATAAGGAATATCAATTCAAAAGTTTAATGCCTGAAGGGAAACAGAATTGTGGAAAAACAACCTTTACTGTGGGCCATTTGAGCGTTTTTCATCATCTAAAATGGAATGCATCCAATAAAGTACTGACCCAGAGTCGTGTCCAAAGTGCACATGCAGAGGAGGCACTTCAGAGGGGGGGCTTCTGTGTCTTCAGTGGAACTGGCAGTTTGAAGCTTCTCACCTGTCCTAAAATCGACATTCATAAAGCATCAAAAATAATGGTTCAGTAGCAGTGAACAGTAATTTAAAAGGTGCAGTGTGTAGAGTTTAATGGCATCTAGTGGAACAGACTTGGCAGAAATTGTATATAATATTTGTAAATTTGTTTTAATAAGTGTATAATCCCAAGAAAATAAGGATCCTGTTGTCATTGCCTCGTTGTTGTGAATGAGCGTTATAATGAGCCATTTTATTATGACGTGCCCCACACACCGTGGCCAGATACTATTAGTGTCGGAGAAGTTTAACCCGCTCTCGGACGTGGACATCCAAATCAAACGCTGCCCAGATGGAGCTCCATACATCCACACACCGTGTCCTTATACTTCAAGTGTCCGAGAAGCTTAACCCTCTCTTGGAAACGTATATCTCCCCACATCGCCCCACACCGTGGAGTTGCACTGTGTTAGGGAAGCTTAACCTGCTCTGATGCAGACATCAATATCAACCACTGCCAAGACGGAGCACAACCTGCAACCTCACAACCAAATGCCCCTAAATTCAACCACTGCACTTTTAGATAAACTTAATCATGAAAACATTCTGTCTTATGAACCTTTTACATATTTCATGTTGTTTTCCTTCGACGTTCTTAATAGATATGCACCGTTATGATGTATTTAATACAAATTCAGTTTTCTTTAGTGGACTTTCTTGTAATATTGATATACTTGACCTGAGAGTGAGGGTTATTATCAGGGGTTGGGTGAGCATGTGGCAACATTTCATTGTGTTCAAACCACTGGTGTGTGGATGTAGAAAAAACAACAAAGAATGAATCAAGTAGAATTGTTTCTATAAATGATCACTACGCCATTATTGTAGCATACGTAGGCTGGTTCTGGCAACTTATTTGTTTTACAGCTCACTCTTTGTGAGGATGATAAATACATCAGCAAATTGATGTGCATTCCTGGAGTAGCTTATGTACTTTGCATCCTCAAGGGCTTAAAAAGTACTCTAATATTTTAAGATATAATATTTAAATAAATAACCAATATAATTCCAAAGTAATTTTTTACCAAAGAGAGGTTTGGTTTTGGTTACAGAACTCATTCCCTGAGCCATTCCAACATACTTGCCTGTAAATGGTGCTGACCGTGGAAGGAAAGTCAACCTGAAGTTTCACAACAAAGCTTTCTGTAAGTCGCTGGATGCTTGACTTGTCTGCGGTCTGTAATAAGTAAGTAACATTTATTTATACAGCACCTTTCACTGACACAAGTCAGAGTGCTTTACAACAATATATCTCCATAAAACAGCAAACGCAAAAACAGGACAAACAAGGTGCTTCCCAAAAGCCTCTCTAAAAAGAGGAGTATCGGTACTTTATGTCTTTAGAAATGTGGACTGAATTGCAAAAAGAAACGCTTTCAACAGAAATGTATTTCATTCCTTGAGATGGCTTTCAGTATTTGTTGCGATGGTACCTTTGTTTGTAAGCTGGGTATGAAGACGGAGGGCACATTCCACATGTAGTTGTACAAAGAAATTTCTTTTGCAGTATAGTCCCGCATCGGTTTGACTGAGACAATGTCACCATATCTGGGATCACAGAAAGCCTGTACAATACACCAAGCCAACAGTCAAATGCAAGGACAATTGTAGTTCTATATTTGGTAACTAATTTAGCAGCGTTACAAACAGCCAAACAACATACATTTTGTATAAAATGTCTACCAACTCAAACTGGAATGGATAATGAACTTAGTATTTTATCCTTACGGTATCAACAGCCAACTGGGCTCCTCGTCCCATGGCTATATTAGCCAAGAGTTTGACAGCCAGTCTGGTACAGTTTTCTCCTAACATCAATTTGCTGTAACCTTCAGCACGAGCCGTTGAGACAAGCAGGTGCCGTCTAGGAAAGGGATACAAGGAAGAGAAAGTACAAATAAAATTAAAAAAAAGGAAGGACATTTTACATTTTAAGTAGAAGACAAAAAATGATTGCCAATAAGATGCCAATTTCAGATAAACTATTCATTGAAGGATTTGGCCGTTTGCTAAATCCCTAGGTTAACATTGTCTTTGTCGACGTTTAAATCAGCAATGATCTTTGTTCAACTCGTCCCCTATCGCTGTGTACTCATGATCCAAAATTAGGCAGTTGGCGACTCAATTAAACAAGTGATTAGCAGCTTCCATAGCTGTGTCTTTGTTTAAGGCAGATTTATGGTTCCACGTTCACGCAACGCAAGGACCGCGTAGACGCTTCGACGTAGTCGTGAACGTTTATGGTTCTGCGTCGGGTTTACGTGCCGCTGTGCAATTCATCGCCACAACGGTATGGGCGCTATGTTTTTTGTAAAGACTGACCGACCACCCAAGACTCATATCTTCCGGCTTTGCCCTATCGTGTTTATCTTCCGGCTTTGCCCTAGTCACAATGAACGATGGCGACCGAGAGAGAGCGACTGGTGTTGAGGTTTAATCTGATCGAAATCGAGCAAAGAATATTGATATTGCAGATGTTGATGCGACGTGCTCACAGCCAACCGACTCAAACACTTGGCGGTGTTTAGGGAAGAGAGAACCGGAAAAGCGGATTGCCGGAAATGATGTATTTAGCGGACCAATCACAGCCCTTGCGGCTGCGTCGCCTGGACGCAAGGTTACTATTTTTGGGAGGCGCACGTCAGGCCCTTGCGGTGGACGCAAGGAGGGTCCGCAAGGACGTAACGGGTCCGTAAGCCCCTTGCGTTGCGTGAACGTGGAACCATAAATCGGCCTTTAGTCTCTG
>OMKX01056404.1:0-12616 GCA_900302425.1 Brosme brosme
TGGATACAGTGTCTCAACTTGTGACTAGGGCTGGGTATCGTGGCCAATTTCCTAAATCGATTCGATTTCGATTCATAAGGTTCTGAATCGATTAATCACGATTCGATTCGATTCAATTCGATTCAATTCAATTCAATCTGCTCTTGAAGAATGAAAATGGCTCAACTGTGTTACAAAATACAAATGTACTTTATTTCTTCTCTTCACCTTAAACAACATGTTTTAAGTGCAAACTTGTAAATTGGACAGTTTAAACTTGAGCTGTAAACAAAACTGTCACAAGTCTCAAAAGTGCAATTTTGAAATTAGAAAGGAATTGCAAGTGAAATTGTACTTGAACTACAACATTCCATCACTGCAAATTGCATTAAAAAATAATAATAATGGTAACAAAACTAAAAGAAAAAAAATAAAATGATTTTTTTTTTTTTTTTTTGTAAAAAGAAAAATCGATCTCATGCCCTATGAATCGATATTGCAAAATTTAAATGAAATCGATCCAAAATCGATTAAATCGATTTTTTTACCCAGCCCTATTGGTCGGTCTATCTCGTCTGGTCCCCAGGCTAGCTCAAATCTGGGCTAACGGGGTGTTTCTCTTTCTTCCGCTGACCAATCATGTTGATCTTTAAGCATATAGTTAGCGAACACACACTCGGCCAGCAGTAGTAATCTGCAAAGAAAGTGTCTGTAAAGTCTTGAAATAACGTCATGTAGACAGGCCACTGTAGAAATACACTTATTAAAAGTTTTTCATCAGTTGTATTGCTTATACAATAAATAGTAAATACAAATGTGTTTATTATAGTCATTGGAGAGCGTGAAGATGTGCTCAGTGCATTTATAGCCACATTTATATTTTTAGAGATAAATAAACGCATGAATTTTCTCAAATATTCCTACTGTCACATGTCAGATTACCGCAAGAATGCAGTCTCTCTGTCTTTAACTTGGCATATTCTGTGCAATCTCTAGAAACGTGACCTGGTGGTCTCAGTAGGGCAGGGGTCAAACCGGGGCCAGCAGGGTGATTTAGTCTGGCGCTGGGGCAATATGAAGAAGCATGACAACAAAAACAGGTCAATACATTTCAGGGGAGAGAAAAAAGAGATAAAATCGTTGAATTATATATTGAAACGAGCACCTACATCGTCGAAGTAGGCCTACAATGAAATTGACGCAAAACAGGTCATTCAAATTGATAAAATATTGCCCCTCTAGGCAACTGGTCCCCTGATTATTCACAAAGGCAAAAAATCTGCCCCATCAAAGAAGAAAGGTTTACACTGAACAATTTCAGAAAGATGTTTGGAGGAATATTTATTCACGAGGTCGTTCATTCACTGAGGTCACAAGTCACTATCGTCATTGTTCAGCCAGTGAGTAGCCTTGAAAAAAAGGTTTTAATATTCGCCGTCATTATGATGTCAACAGGGAAAGTTATGAAAAACACCCCACGTCAACTTTGTGAAGAATTTACTGTTATCAAGTGATTTTATTTTATTCTGCCCCCCCCCCATCAGACCAGGGCTGTCCGCTCTCTCAGGGTGTTTGGCCCCTGGCTTGCCCAGCATCATGCCCCGTCCCTGGCCATCTGTCTCCGTTTCTCTTGGTTGTTTTCTCATTGGGTTGTTGTCCTCCCTGTGAATGTTTGCACTTTAAAGGAGTTCTGATGGGGAAGCAACAACAACAGCAGAGAAGGTGAAACCACTTGGATATTTACACCGAAGAACAGTGCAACTCACTTCATCCTGCAGTCTAAATCATTTTTATCTTATTCTTTATGTACCTCGCTCCCAGCTAGTAATATTGGAAAAGGAGAATACATCTGCAGTAGCTAGCCTAAAGGCTAAAGCTGTGATGTTTCGTACCAGGAGGACGATGCATACATATTTGCCTCACGAATTCCCTCCACCCGGTGGAAATCAGTGCACGTGCTGTAAACTGGCCGTGCACTTCGATCCCTTCATGCAGTGGGGGAAATGTCCCTGAGCAGCGCATTATGAAGCAATTGAGCGCGTGGATGACCCCAGTCCATGACCACTGAATGATTTAATAACCGTGGCCGTGGCTCTGGCCTTGAGGCCTGAACGTGGATGTTTCTGCTCGTATTGTCTTGTTTCTTTTAGTTTTTTCTTCAGTTGTCCTTGCATAACACGTTGAAGCTCCCTCCGTCTAGAAGGAGATCAGAGTTAAGTCGTTTTTGATTGATTCCTCGAAGACCGACGCCTCAAAGACTAATGTTCTTGCCTCGAATACAGACACACTTTTGGTTGCTTATCTCCAGTGTCCCCTGCCAGTGTTTTTATTTATGTTTTGGTATTTTAGCGCGGTGTGTCTGCCTCGCTCCTAAAGCGTTTGCGTGCCCTCCGGCGAAAGAGAGCGGGGAAATGTATCGCCGCTTTTACCGAGAGAGAAAAACAATTTCACCGTGCCACAAAAATTGCTTCCACACCGCTAGCAGGAGCGTTTTGCTTTCAGCGCCGTGCCGTGAGTCTGTCTCGCTTCCATTGGGCTCCTTAAAGACCCGCGGCTGGGATGTCAAATAGTCGTGTTGACGGCTGTTATCTTCTAGGGAACGACTTGAAAGCACAATAAATTGGCAAGAAGTTGCTGATAATGTCCCCACTTGGGGGAAAATGCTTCTGTTCACTAATGTGTGAAATCGGTTCGTCTTCGCCTTCTGCTTATTGAATATAATGTTGAACGGCTTGAACAAATGGAACGCAAACTGTCAGAATGGTTTGTTTTCTTAATATAATCCAAATTAGCACGCTCCGTCTTGAATAGACTAGAAAGAATAACATACATTGATGTTTTATTTGGTTGAAATGGTTCAATTTGTAATTCGCCTTCGGTTATCAGTTCACTTTAAATATTATTTGAGGTCCCCCTACAAACGCATATTTATTCACCATTTACTTTTATCCAAAGTGACCGTGAATTCAGATACATGTCATTAAGGAGCAGGTAACATTCAGGCATTTTGCTCAAGGGTGCCGGCAGGTAGACATGCGGGGACATAGGGGACGAAACCTCACGCCTTTTGGGTTGGGAGTTGAAACACCCTGGTGTCACTTCATATCCCTACTCCCCACCCTGTCGGAGAGATCTAGTCTGATCTAGCCTGCGCTGCCTCACACAACACCGACAGTCTCCGTGACAGAGGAGCAGAGATCTTTTCGATGGCGTGTTGGGGACAGAAAAAAAAACCCAGACAGCTCTGGGCTTCACTCTTAAACTACAACGCTCCCTTTGAGGATACTTTTCTGGCAAAGGAAGAAGTTATCTGCCGGCTACACCCTCCTTTGCGGCATCAATGGAAATCTGTTTTTCTATGCGTGTTTAGAAATTGCAATCCAAATAGCAACACATGCGTCCCATAGCGCCAGTAGAGCAGGTCTGATGCAGACATCTGGTATGGTGTCCTGTGGACTGAGGAGGGCTTCTGTAGTCACAGCATGAGGGAATAGCCTGTGGTTTCACTAACACATCTACTCCAATTCATATTAGTCTGCAACCTCTCAGTTTATTGTTTGATTTCCATTCCGCTCCTCCGTATGATCATCGTATCAAACCTGCCCCATATTAGATAAACAGTTGTGATTGGCCCGACCCGGGCAAGCTCTGCTGGGAACTGGTCTGAGCGGGAGGGGGGCCAGACGTATACAGTATATGCCAGAGCGAATAAAACATGGGCTTGCAGATTCGGCTAGCTTTAGTGGGCACGAGTCAACAAACATTGGAACCAACCCCGTATCAAATTTAAGAAGCATTGTTTGGTTCAAACAAATGTTTTATTTGATGTACAACTTATTGTTGGATCCTGGGGCTGAAATAATTGGATAAAGAATTAGTGGGTCAACAGAAAATGTGTCGTCTTTTTTCACTTTCAGATCATTAGAAAGAAACTATACTAACACTTCTTTGCTGCTTGTCGGACAAAGAAGCACATTTAAGACCTCATCTTGTGCGCTGTAAGCTTTTCGGCGACTTGTTGTTATTTAGGACACTATATGACAAAGATGTGGATGAATGACAATCAACAGAATATTTAGTCGCTGACCGTCGATTCTCTGTGAGATTTGACGGGGGCTCGTGTGTGGTCAGGGTTAGGCTCAGATAGTTCACCTTTAACATACTGGCAATCTCTGCATTTACTGCCTGAGAAACGCAGCCAAGAAGGAAATATCTCCCCGCTTATTGCACCACTCAAAGGTCTCCGAGATTGGATGCTCTTTGGTCCTCGAATATCTTGTTGACAATTAAGGCAATAAAGGAACATCCTAAGGAGGACCCTATGCAAAACATATATTAGTATCCATGCCCAATTTCCTTTCTACACACTGGTATTATTACTTTTACTTTGTTGTGCACCAACTTTTGTGTGCTACTTGCTTCGTTCTCAGCCTCCATCTGAAGTCTGATTATAAAAGGGCTTCGTTAGTGACTATAAATGTAATAACTGTAATTAATACGTCCACAGGTAAATTGATGAACGTGTGAGTGGGACTCGTGCCCTGGTGTTTTTCACCGGTGCTGCCTTTGACACGTCGGGCCACAATGAGATCACAACAAACTAGTCCACAGAAAAGACCACATGAAAGCGAACCGGTTTGTTCCGGTTTGGCTTTGTTCTGCTTGTTCTTCGGGGCCGCTCAAGACGTGAACCAAAACATTGAGTCATTCTCATGAGTAATTACCAGACCTCGCGGCAAAAATCAACAGTAGCTTGCACAATCTGTCATATAGCAGTTTCATATAGAGTGCTCCTTCATTTATTTCCTGGATATTTAAAGTACATTTAAAGCACTATTACCACGACAAGTTCCGCTTTGGCAAACGTCAATGTACTTATGTTGAGAGCTTTATGGAGGTGAGGGACAGAAGTCATTGTAAACACTGTTTTATGGGGCAGAGGCCTCGCAGTAGGAGACAGTAGCAGTTGGCAGCTGCAGCTCTCTACTCTAAACTGCTGTGTTAGCGCCCTCTCTGGGGAAACTATTCATTGCCGTTATACATCTTTTTTTTTTATCATTGCAAAGTGATGTCGACCAACACGTAAACCGATCACCAAGGCAAAACAGCGAATACTGGCGTTACACCAGTTTGGTGCTCTCCCAGTGGTTTAATTTTGAGTGTTTATGGTTTAGAGATCTAACATGGAGAGCAGGCTGCAGCTATACCCAGCTGAATTTTTATTGCGCAAAAAAGCAGTTTTTCCTAACCACTGCAATGTACCTGATTTCTTTTCCTCTTCAAAATAAAAACCACTACAGGTTTAAAGTAGCTCTTCAAGAAAAAAAGGCTCATTGTTGGTGGAGTACTTTTTGAATGTCGCCCACTTTTTTGCCAAAGTCCTAAAGCGGATTTTAAGTAGAGGCTAAAAAAGCTAAAAAAAAAAAAAGGCTAAAAGGAAGAAAACATGAATAGAATAGCAATAGAGCCCTATTGTACTTTTTGTCATGATGGATGTTGGTGAGAGGAGAGAGAACCGCATGCCTAGTCGTGGCTGAGGAGACATTTAACAAATGTTCCACCTTTCTCCTGCTCTAGGTAATGAACAATAAACATAATCCACCAACACCAGGTGGTGACTTCGAGGCAGCCATTTTGGGTGTCGGTGCTATGAAATATGAATCATTTTCCAAGTAATTCAAGCAAAATTAGTGTTTTCTCCCTTGATGAGAAAAGTTGGGTTATTGTGTTTATTTTGCTATCGGAGGAGGCATTGAGTGTTGCTTGGTAATTACACCAACTTAGAAAAATTCAGCAGATGACATTTTTTAAATAGGAAGCACACTGATATTTTAATAATCTACACAATGCTGATGTTGCTCTGTGCTTCGCCGGGAGCTGTGGTTTAATAACATTGTTCCTTCTTGTTGTTGAAATAAGGATATTTGTGGCTGACAGGCCTCTCTTTAAAAATACATCATTATTTTGGGGCGACAGAAATGTTGTCAGAATGTGACAAAATGTGTCAAATATAGTTTTAAAATTCGTTATTCTCATCACGTTGCTTGTGCTGAAGAATAACAGTTTCTCCTGACTATTTTGGGGTGCTAGACTGGAATACATGTGTTTAGGGTTACACAATTACAGAACAATATTCCTGTACACCTTTCTGTTTAACTAGTCATTTAGCAGACACATTTGCCCAAAGGGACTTGCAGTGAATGTTTCTTGAGACTCGTCCGTAAGGTTTGGGGCATCCTGCTCAGTGATGCCTCTAGGTAGACAACATTTGTGTTAATATTACACTGTAGGCAGGTTAGTGTAGTGGAAAGGGTCTTGGAGCCTCAGCCAAAAAGGTTCTGTGTTCAAACCCCAATGTCCCCAGTCTAACCAGTCGGCGACCTTGAGCAAGATGCCCTAACCCCAAGATGCCCTAACCCCAAGATGCCCTAACCCCAAGATACCCTAACCCCAATATGCCCTAACCCCCCACCACCTGCTGCTTAACGCCATGTATCAAAATCAATGCCAAATAACTAAAATGTAAATCTAGAATCAAATCAAACTTTATTTATAAAACTGCAATGCAAGGTAGTTAACAAGTGAAACCAGACGGCAACAACAGGAAATCAGTTGAAAATGAATAAACATCAGTCAGAGATGTATGAGTTTGAGCAAACGCCGATACAAAGTGCTGACCAAGGGACACGACTCACACGGAATCAAGGACAGTACAAACCAGAGCCACAGGCATGCGTTTGGGAGGAAGAACTAAACATGGAACATTGTTACACACGCGTGGTCAAACCAGGGCACGTCTGAGGTTGACCGGCGTCTCTCTCCTACCTCCTCCAGTCTGCGGTCTCTGTTCCTGGCGGGGGAGCGGTGTGACGTGGAGACTCTGGACTGGGCCAAGAGGAGCTTCGGGGTTCCCATCCTGGACCACTGGTGGCAGACTGGTAGGGTTGTTTTTTTATTATGCAAGTAAAAGGTTGCAGCCCCTAGTAGGCTTACAGAATGACATCACAGCGACCGTTCATCCAGGATTTCTGGAAAATTTCACCTCAATTCACTTACAAAAAGTTTGAGTGTCAATTGGTCGACGTTTTATGCAAAGTTTCTTACAATACCATGAGTGCATTTCCTAGCAGGCCTGGCCCCAGTGGGAATCGTACTCCTAACCCTGGCAACTGGGTTGAGCTACACAGGCTAGTCTTTACCTTCACTCTGTGTTCAAAGCCCTTTCAGCATTAAGCATATCTGTGTGAGAGGACTTTTAATGGAGTCTCTGCCTTTCACTGACAATTCTTGTCCTTTTTGATTTATACATTCTCAGAACAAACCCAATAACTCTTTTAAAGTGATTATCCTCCCAAAACCTGTTTTGGCTGTAAAATGGTTTGTTATACTTCACCCATTTAAATAATTCCAGGAATCAGCGACACTTCTGTGCAATTTTAATTGAATTAAAGTTTCCCTCTGTTGGAAGTTGTATTCAACTTCAGAATGGATTTTCTTCTCGCTGTTGAGTCAAACCATTATTCAACAAAATAGTTTTACATACCTGTTGTGAGAAAATAGAAAATACTTGGTCTACGTCAGGTATAAAGTTTTTTTTTTTTTAAAGGTTAAAGCCTTTTTAGATTCTGAGCTATTTTAGGCAGTTAGAGAAACCAAACTGAGCCTCCGTTTTTATTGAGATGTTCTGAAAACAATGGCAAGTCGACACCTTTTTTATTAAAATATGGAACGTTAATCTTGAGTAGCTCTATCGCTTTCCTCCAGGAAGGAGCTCATGTTTTCCTAGAGGAATCCAAAACCTTTGTGATGGTCTGATCTGGACGAATGTCTGCCTCAGTTGGATCTTTGGGCCTGGTGGTCAGTCAACACCTTCTGTCCAGCGGTTGTGGGGCAGACAGGCTAGCAGGAGGAGTTCTCCAAGTGAAATATCTTGTTTCTTCAAAACACCTCCATGATTTCTACAAAACACCTCCATGTTTAGTAATAATCACTCCCATGTCAGTCCCATCTTTCCTTTTTTTATTCCTTTTTTTCTTCTGAAAAAAGTCTCCATCTTGGTATGTCACGAATATGTGGTGTTCAAGTTAAGTGTACAGCTAGCATAGCTAAAAAACTCTCACGGCGGTAGGCTCATATTAGCTTCTTCGATTGGAAGCCTCTCTCTCTCTGTCGGTTTGTCTGTCTCACCCATCCATACTGCTTTCTCTTATCTCTCGTCCTCTCTTTCTTAGTCGATCTCAGCTTCGCTATCGATGAAAAGAATCAGAACCCTATGATTTAAATGAATCATCGTCTGAGCGCAAAATGACCTGTTGTCATGAAATCCTGCTAGCACCGATGGAGGATCGATGCTGAAACAAGTGGACATCTCTCTCTGCATATGGAACATGGAAATCAATAGAAACACCATCGACCTTGAAAGTGTATAGAGGAGGGAGGTGGCGGGGGAGAAACTGCACTGGGGGAATATCGGCAAGCAATTACTCCATTGAGTTATTAAAAAGTTTTGTACAGCTTTGCTCATAACACTTTTGATGTTCACTGAAGTCTAAGGCAAAGGGTGGCGATGGTTTGATTAGTCTATTGATTTTATATTTTTATATTCTTCCATTTTGCTTGCTTCGCGTTCTCACGTTTTCATTTTAAAGCGTTTCCGTTTTGGTCTTTAGTTTAACATATACATTAAGTCCTTTGGCAGAAACTTTTATCAAAAGTAAGACTGAGAATAATCAAAGCAGGCGATGCACCACAAGTTTAATTGACTGGACAGACTGGAGTACAACCTAGTTCAACGACTGGACTGTCTGCGGAATAGCAATACATCTGAAAAAAGTAGTATTTATTTTTTAAATATTTTTAGTATTTAGTAATTTTTAGTAGACCTACCAATCAATTTAGCACAAGAAGAGTATTCTATACATCTATAGCCCTGTGGATCAGGGTAAATATACACGTAATAAGTACATACAGCCATAAAACGTAAATGTACCATAATAAGGCCTGGAGTCAGGTGAGGCAGCTATCCAACTCTCTGTTGGTTTTGCGCGGGGTGAAATGTATTGACCGCACTTTGTACTCCATCGACTCTATAACCATTGATGCACATAAACGGTACGACATTTATGTTGCACAAGACCCAAGTCCTTTATCAGGGCGCTGTTGACCATAGATTAGAAACACACTCACACACACGTGCTACATATAAGTCTTGTGAGGTCATGTGTGACGTGATACCGGGTTATGGTCAGCTAATCATGCGTTCAGATAATGATACACGTGTGTCGGTCGACGAGCACTGCGTTGTAACTGGTAATTTGCACTTGATGCAGTAGGATGTTTTGCTAGTAAATCTTGATGTAGTCAATGTGGGAGCTGCTGGATAATTACCATAGCATTGATCTGTTGATCCGTGTGCAAGCGTGCATGCATCACTATTAACTACAATATTTATTCAGTCGCCCCATGTGTATTTATGTACGTTGAGCTGCCTTCTCATATTGACTGTTTGTGTTTAGATGGGGGTGTGGGTGGTGGTGCGTGGGTGTAGTTTAGGCGCCCACGTACTACTCCCTCATTTTATTGTTTTTAATCATTGTTTTTTTAATTATAGTATATAATGCCTGTGCTTCTAATTTGGCATTCTGCGTTCATCATTCCATCATATGGATGGATGTTTGATTAGGTTTTTTCATTACTTGTGACGTATGATGCAAGGCTTTTTCATTTAAATGCCAAACAGAATGCAATGCAATCTGAAAAGAATTAGCATTGTAGCTCTGGTTAATATACAGAGGAGTAACTCTAGGGGATCATGTTAATTAAAGTCCAACGTTTAAAGGAAACAGTCGTGTTAGAATGCATGCTGCAGTCCTGCTGCAGGGAGGTCAGCTCTTTGAGCAACTTGTCCTTTCTGGTTTCAAAGAGGTGCTCCTCAAGTCTCTCCTTTTATTCAAGAGGATTTTCTCCTGTCTGCAGAACTCAACGTATCTCCTAGACTTCCTTCTCTCTCCTGAGCAGCTTCTGGAGTAGCTTGTAGTCCTGTCCATTCTTGACACCTGAGACAGAACACATTTTCCCTTCACACATGTTTGAAGTGCTGGCATTGTAATAAGATACTGTAACATGATCAGACATGACACACAGCCAGCTGTTTCGTCTCTGTCCTCTACCTCTCTCTCCGTTAAGAACCAACCTTCTCTGAAAGCGAGAGAGGCCTTGTAGTTTGGGAAGTAAGTTTCCTCCTGGTAGCGACATTCTTGCACATCTTCCAGCCTATTTGTCTAGAATGACAAGATACAGACTTAATTGTTTAAGTGATTGTTGGCTGATAATGCTATTACGATTCCTTCTAACTCAACCTGTATTGACTTAACATGACAGAACACAACAAGATGAAAACCTTTGACTAGCTATTTTAGTGACCAGATTTGTTTTCACAAGATGTGTGCGTCTGTCAAAAGGCTTTTCCTTTTAAAGTGTTCGGTTGAAAGGAAGTTTTCCTTTCGGTGCAGCCTCTACAATCACATTTGGTATTCCTTTAAGCATTGTCATACCAATCATGTGATATGGAAACATCTACCATTTTTGCTATTTAGTTGTCATTTTCTATGATTACTCATTCATGAATTAATGTATATGTAATTTCAGATCATATCTAATGCACCCCAGGCATGCACCAAATACTTAACCATCTGAACACAATGACACGTAACAAAATATGACAAAACATGTTTTAACTTATTAACGAGTGAGTCAGTCCTATGAGTCAGTCCTATACTGGACTGACTCAGTCCTATACTGTGAGTCAGTCCTTCACAGTATAGGAGTCAGTCCTATACTGTGAAGTATGAAGATGAAAATTCAATCATGTCTTCAGTGTGGTGTGGAAATCTGTTTCCTCTCATTGAAGTTTCCCTTGTAGTTGTAGATCTTTGGCTCCAGATACCACACACGCACACGCACGCACGCGCGCATAAAGATACTGGGTTTTATCCACAATGACTGCAGGCGTGACAAGACTCTTCCTTTATCATTTCAAGGTTTTGCTTTTATTCCGTAGATTAGATTCCCTCCCACATACATTTCTACATACCTAAAACACCTGACAAGAAAGCTTATGTTTACACCTTATAATAAAGGGGCCTGCATTTTATTTTAATGATGTATTCAATTGACTTTCTGCCTCTGATAACGCACGCACACACGCACGCACACACAGTGAATGTTTGCAGACGCATCATCTACGTGATGGACTTGTCTGCACCGTGATCGCCTCGTCCCATCAGGACTTTAAAGTCTCTGTTGACTCGCTCCTGGGTGCTACGCTAACAGCTGTTCCACACCATTCAGTCAATACTCCCTGCGTCATCATTCTTCAGCCCAAAGCAGAAAACATACATTTCTGGCTGGTTTTGGAGCTCGATGCCATATGTTGCTTGTAATGTCTCCGTCAGGTTTTCTGTTGGGCACCTTGCTAGTTTTAACAACCTGACGGTAGGGAGCTCCTCGGCTAAGCTCTTTTCATGTCCTAGCTCGGAGACAACAAGCTGTTTTCTGAGAGATAGACTTTGCTGTACGCTATGGTATACTGAAATGAATCATTTGGGGTTTGACATTCAAACTCATTTAAAAAACCAACCAAGCAAAGGCATTCAATATACAATTAGGAAGAATTGGCAAAACTCTACTGGGTGTCTAAAACATGTTTCTCGTGGTATCTTTAGTTGATAAATGATTGAAACAATCTGCTATATTCAGGTTCCTTATAAGAGTTTTGGTCTTGAGCCGATGGCTCAGAATCCATCTTTAAGACAACTGTTTTACTAAGGAATTATAAAAAATGGGTGCCATCGATGATGTTGCCGTGTCATCCTCATAACAACCTGAGGGAATAGAGAGAGAGTTGTTCTGTCGGTGCTGCTGCTCAGAACCAAAACCAGGGTTCTGGTACATTGGACTTTTAATCAGTGAGCAGATGCTCTTATCAGAGTCGACTGCCAATGGAGGCGGAGAACAATGAAAGCAACAAAATCAATAACGAATACTAATTCAAGTGTTGCAAAACAGATTTCACAGAAATAATAACGTATATGCAATAACAGGATAGCTGTAGGAATCAGGAACGGGGGTCAGCATTATTTAGCATTATTTCTCAACGATTAGTGCTTCATCAAATCAGACGTTCTGTTTCCAGCCGACCTTTCGAGAAACATAAAATGCACAGGTTTACAATAAGTTTACGTGTAATTAATTCGAGAGAGGAATTCAATGTGATGAATCGATTGGGCGGGTGGGTTTCGAACGAGGTCACGGTTCACATGCAATGGTTTGGACAAAACTGGAATGCATCCAACCAGTGCCATATTCCACCATAAAAACCCACTGGACTACAAATCCCATGGTGAATAGTTACATATTGGACCAGCTGGTCAGCCATAGTTGTATTTGATTATCCTAATTTGGGCAAGTCAGCGATTCACATGCATATTATCAAAAACATTCAAAAAAAAGTACAACAAGCTGTGCTGGCAGACATCGAGCTCATTTTGTCAATTAAGTCCCCGATTTGTTTTGATACAAGCTTCTATGGCCACTAGCTGTGTTTTTGAGTTAGCGTCGAACGATGCTAAGTGACAGT
>OMKX01056406.1:0-10237 GCA_900302425.1 Brosme brosme
TATTATTATTATTATTATTATTATTATTAATAATAATAATAATAATAATAATAATAATAATTAAAATAATAATAATAGTTTAATAATTATTAATAATAATAGAAAATATTTTGTCGAAATAATGAACACATCATGGGGCCTCCGCCACCAGTCAACAGATGCGTGGAGATTACTGTTGATATGGGGCAGAGGAGAATTAAACTAATAACAAAGTGTATCAGAGAATCACTGCTCTGCATCAGTCACACGGGGCCTACTAGCAGACTCCGCTGCTACGTTTCAAATGATTCCCTCCTGTCCACCGCTTGATTTATGGACCTGTAAAAACACACGTTGTTTTTAATCTAGGGATGCCTAGATCTGCCCTTTTAATGAAATGTGGATTTTAAGTGTGAATGTGGATGTTAATGTTTGTGTTGGTGTGTTGGTGATCGTGTGTGTGTGTGTGTTTTGTGTGTGTGTGTGTGTGTGTGTGTGTGTGTGTGTGTATGGGTGGATATGTGTGTCCAGCGCTATCGATGAGTATGTCTTGCCGTGCAAGGTTCTGGCTGAGTACCAGATCAGTTTAAAGTTCAGCGTTGTATTCTTAATTACGCTGCTGTTTACCCAGTAGTGTTTTCAAAACTGCAGCTAGCAAAGGAGAAGCTAACCTGCACTGTGTGAGCATACGCTTCTTGACAAGTCGTTCAAAAGCTCTCCACTAATAATAGACTCAGCAACTAAAAGGAGCTCATCTCATCACCCAACCCATCAACAGCACTTACCAGTGATGGGAAGTTCTGCCCTGGTCGCTGGTTCTGCTTGGGGCAAATAGCAGCATCAGCTTCTGCAAGTGACACGATGTGTCTGCACCATTAAAAAGGTCTCATGAAATCAGTCCCCGATGGAAGGATTGAAGGAAGGAGGAGAGTTAAGGAGGTGGAGAAGAACATTTTGAAAGAAACATGATCAAAAGGTGCATTTTAAACATGATCAAAAGTAGAGAAAAACTTGACATTAAATACAACTCTCTAAAGCATGGGCACTCATGCCAAACAAGTGGGTGCCACTGACAAGTCCCTGGCAGTGACCCTTTGGCAAAATACTTTTAGCCTATAGATAACCTCACCAGGCGTTTCTCCAACTACTTAAGTGGCTAATATGATTACAGAGGGGGCGAAACTCTGACGAGCTCTTTCTGTTATATATCGCAATTAAATCAAGGACATCCTTCTTAATATTGCGCGTGTTGTTTACCTTTTTAACAGAGTGGTTGACCTTATTCAAAACTCCATGTTGAGAATAAATAAGATGAAAATTACTTCTGTAGCCTACTATTGTTTATACAGTATAACTATGTTCGACATGTTACCTCATTAATAATACTTTAATAGATTGTATAAATCCTGAATGGAGTGAATAAGAATGAACACAAAACAGCCAAACAACAACAGCATAGTGAATAGGACACTGGCTCGACAAACGCAAAGCAGCTACAACCTATTTCCAAACCCCAAGTCACTATGAGCTATGAGCAAAAGCAAGGCCTCTTCTCCAGTGTGGATAGGTGGCGCCTTATGTAACCGTACACATTGAACCATACCATGTTATCAAGTTGAGAGTTACAATGAAGTGTTCAGTGAAATGAAGTGGCTTTTTAATTACTGGAGAGAGGCCATTAGCAGCACACCCACTCACGCCAGGCTCTGCTTGGCACAGTCTCAGCACCTCAGCGGAAAGGAACAACAGCGGGTGGTGGAGCCCATCAAGCAGTCAGTAAAGCAGGAAATTCAATTTACAAAACGGAAAGATGGAGCAACGGAGAGAGAGAGATGGAGAGAGGAGTGACATTTGAATTGTGGGTGCTTTTGCAGAACTATTTCATGTTTTCAATTTGACATATTTTCTCTTTTGGGGGGTATGTGGCAGATATTGCTTTCTGCCCACAATTCATTTTCTGTATTGGTTATACTTGGGTAGAGGCTGTTTGTCTGATTTAATTGGATTGCACAAGGAAAATATCGGACAAAAAATGCTGGGCCGAATATGGGTCCAATAGCCCTGGTCCAATGATCCTTTACGATGCCAAAGTATATAAAAAAAACACACAACTGAAGTATCCTATGAAAAAGTTACTTGACATAAAACAAGCTTAAATTGGCTGGCATTTCGTTCAAGGACTCCATCAGGATAAGGTATCTCTCGGTGCCTTAGGTTCTGTCCTGTCCTTGCATTTTATCCAGATGGAGAATCTCAGACGCAGCCAGCAACACAGGTCTCGACTTGAGCCGCTGATATGAAACAACTCTTTGTAGACTTGCAAAAAAGAACAAAATACACACGTCTGTTAAAAGGCAAACAAGACGTCCTCATGAATGGCCCAAAATGGGACAGCAAGGTCAATTCTGCTGAAATGGATAAGGAGCTGGTGATGGATGGGTCCAGTGGGGTGAAGGTATGCAGAGGGCTCAGGCTACACCACACCGCTGCAGTGGCGTTGGGTTGAGAGATTAGTGGTGGTGCTCAAGCCACTGTGGGCCGTCTACCCCCGTCGGCCATGTTGACGACCAGGAGCAAGGACAAACTGGGTTGAAATACAAATGGCTTGGAGGCAACGACGGCCTTGCGGTGCGGGCCGACTCTTCGGCACGATGTTGTTGTGGTGGCAGGGGTTAGGGGGGGTGAGGGTGAATGACCTCTCAAGGGCATAAGATAGAACAAACACTTTTACTCGACGCTTGTTGCTCATGATCATTCTTGTCTGATCCTGCACTGCTCTGTCTTTTCGAGTTCCTGGAAAAGTGATGGGGTGGGGAGGGGGTCTTAGCGAGGTATCCTCATAAATCTTTTAAACAGTAAATAAAACAGGTACAACTATAAGTGAACAATACAGCGATCTGTAGTGGAAATGGCTGCATATGCAACGTCACATTACTGTTGCCTGTTGTTGATTTTGAGGAGTGAAGGAAGAAGGAGTTGCCATTGTTATTCTTTCACGCGACCTCTCTTAAACTCACTCTCCAAAGTCAACATGCTTCATCAAGAAGCAGAAGCACAACACCTCTGACACAAAACCAGAGCAGCGGACAAACATTCTGCTTACTTTCTCCTCACAAGCAACATCAATTGCAATTCGCAGGCGTCCCTCGACTGAACGATTGTTTCACGAAGCCTATGTAGATGCAGAGATCCGTCCAATAAGGATAAACTAGACGAAGGATGCCAGAAAGATAAATATGTCCAAGGATAGTCGAATGCCTGGTGTGAACAGTTCATCTCTGCGGCGCTAAGCGGCTGCGTGGTGTGCTGTCTGCCAAGCTGCCGCTCCTTGGCCGCTGCCCCACTTGGCAAACGACACCGTTGGGTTTTTCATTTATTTGCTCCTTGCACGGACAAGTGGTAGAGCGAGCGTGGCTTTTTTCTTTTTTTTCTTTCGGAAGCTACTTCTTAGTATAACAGATTCCACATCAAAGGAGTAGGAGCTGTGTTTGTGTCACGTGACGAGCCTTGTGTTATCATAAGATGCTTTACACACACTTTAGAACGGAAAGGTTCCTGTAAAAATACCTCTGTTGTACCGTGTTTTTGTGTGCGCATGTTAGGCATTCATTGTCAATGGAAACCAGATGTGATCTGGTGGAGAGCACTACTAACTATAAAGTACTACTGATACTAAGGTGAGCCAAAAGGTACTGCACATCAAGTTTTTTAATCATGATAATGATGAGATAGAAAAGTACTCGAGTCTAATGCATTTGTCGGTGGCCATATTCCATTAAAGTCATGGTCCTCCCAGATACACCATATGTCTTTCACTGCACCCCCCTCCCCATCCCTCTATCCCCTCTTGTTCTCTCTTCATCCCTCTCTCGCTCTATCTTATGCAAATACAAAACATAAGAAGGCAAAGGCGTTCAGCGTACAGCAGTGTTCCGAGCGGTTATGTAAAAGCCGCGGTACATTGTGTACTCTGTAGCCTTCATTTTAAATGCTATTCCTGTAATAACCCCTCAAGCAGCGCTGCCCTCAAGAAGAAGTCCCACAGGAAATCACTCACTACTGGCTGCACATCTTTCTTTGCCCGATACGGATCTCTGTTGTTGAAGCCCTGCTAACTGAGTATTGCATAACAAATCAAATAATATCCCAGAGATTTTAGTCATAGATTGAGGATCTACTCATGAAATGTGAATGTTTACCTGTGTTCAGTACTGCAGCCGAAATCTATTTATCTCACCAGCTATCTATCTATGTTTCTATCTATCTATCGTTCTATCTATGCATTTGTGCATCACCCAGGTGGGCGCAACACACACTTGCAATGGACGAGTTGTCATATCCCCCCACACATATACACCCTCACTATATGTAAAGCGCTTTGGGTGTCTGGAAAAGCGCAATATGAATGCAATGAATTAGGAATTAGGAATAATGAAACTATCAAAGCCAATATTTTGTAAGTTAGAAGTATGGTAGAAATGTAACGCTACTTCACGTAACATCCTTTACGTTTCATCTTAGGGTATCTTAGGTCTACTATTTTGTGATGACTGAAGTTGGTGTTCATGGTGAGGTAAGACCTGAAGACATGAAACTATTCTTATTAGCACAGTAATGCACTGGTTTAAGCAATAGTAATATTGGTACGAAGAGTGTGTCAACTGACACTAGGTGTTGACATGCACACAATACACAAAACATACACAAACGCTTTCGCATATACACACACACCTCTTTTGCTCCCAGACTGCCACATGTGCACAGTGAACATTAGTTGGCTCAGGGAGGAAGCACTATTCGGTCGATCAAGATTAGAAAAGCGGAATGGTGTCATGGCTGCCCAGGTCAGGCCAATAAGCTTCTGTCACCTCTACTTCACACAGCTCTTCTTCCTGGTCCTCACACATGCTCCGCCTTTTTTCTTAGCACTAATTACTGTGCTGCCTCTGTGTCAGGAAGCCTTTATCTAACTTAACCTTTGGCTCTTAAGAGTTGCGTGCCGTGACTAAGGGAAATGCAATAATCTATTTATGTGCTTGATATGATTTGTATAAACAAATATTTTATGATCAATGGAATGTATTTTTTTTCTGCCATGGCTATAAATAAATACCCAATTTTGCTTGGACAATCATCTTGCATAGGTGCAGTAAGGCATTTTATATCTTAAAATACGTGATGCTCATATAGATTAATTTGTTGCGTAAGAAAGAAAGAAAATATGGGAACTAAACAAAACTGAAGACTGCCCAGATAATTCATTTTCCCTGCCAAAGATAGCCAACCATGGATGATGCATGGCCCTATTAATTATGTAAGGATCTGGCATCAGTATTATGCCATACATTCTGTAGGCTACAGATAAAATATAACAATTATTATAATGATTATGAGAAAGAAAAATAATGTGTCTATTCCAGAAGGGGATATGCAGTCATTGAAAGATTTGTAAGTCATTTTCTTCCTTCTCATAGTCACTGTAAGAAGGAAGAAAAAGCACGGTGTTTGCTTTAATAAACCATTTAACTATATATTTTTTAATTGGATAAGGAATTATAGTGCCATGGCCAGTTTGTCTTACTGTGAATGAGAAGGATAGGTTTGCCATGTGCCAAGGCTTAAAATTGATTTAAGGGGACAGGAGATAATGTGATTTACTACTGCTTAGGCCAAGTAATTAGCTATCTGTGCAGTGTGCGCATGAAGGAGAATCACTTGGCCCAAGTTTGTGTCATAACCATATGAAGCCAACATTGGCAAGGGCTTCCTTGCTATTTTTTTCAATTTTGAATGACAAAAGTATCACATAGATTGTTTTACATTAGGCAAGGTTTGGAATCCGTTACGATGCATAATCACACACTAGGGATTTTGTACTCTGAGTGGGTGTATGAGTGTGTGTGTGTGTGTGTGTGTGTGTGTGTGTGTGTGTGTGTGCCTCCTTGCGCGGGCATGTGTGCATGTGTGTGTGATTGGGAGGGCTAGGAAATGTCAATCCTTCCCAGGGACAAGGTACATGTATGTCCGGCCAAGGACGCAGGCCTGACAGGGATGACATGCACTGACAGATGCACTGCCATTCCTCTGACATCTACCCGACATCTGGCTCGAACTCTTTGAAATCCATCGGGTTAATCTCTCTCACTTTTAGAACTTTGATTGAAAGTTAATGAGCTCACCGGGAAGCGAATGCCGTGCTGCCTATTTCCATCTCATGGACCCTACAAAACAAAATGGCTGACATGTTACGGTAGAGTGTTTGTAGAGTTGATTACAGCACACTGACTAAAGGATGTAGAGGGGGTCAGCAGACATGTTTGACCAGTAGTTCTGGTTCAAGACATGTGTTGGCTTAATCCTCTGCATATACCACTGTGTTTTGCTCCTGGTGCACACATTTTAACTTTGGATTTGTGGCTCTGTCTTGGCTTGACGTTTCTCGGATGATGTACCATGCCTTCAAATATCATTAATCCAAATAAAGTAATGAACAAACCAAGTTACGAATACACTATATAAAGTGTTTATAAACAGTTAAGCAACACATAGAAAAAATAATGCAATAATTCCTTCTGAATAATATCATCATATGATGGTAGCAAGCTCTGTCATGCTTAATGCTTACATCCAAGCCAATGTGTTTGGAGTACACACTTTCATCCAGGGGATTTCCAAACCACCTGAATCCAAGAGGACAGACATACAATTAATTTTCAATCAAAATGTATATAAGATAAGTCTACGATGCATGTTCATTTGGTATTATAGTAATGCACTTTTTTTTTTAAAGGAAACATCTGAAACAGTGGCTTATCGGGAAAATGATGGTAGATAAGGACTAGTGCTGAGGATTATTGAAACACGGATTATATGGATAATAATTGATCTGCATATAATGGTCAGCATTGGTGACTGCATTCAGGTCAATCTTTATGCTTTAAGGTTCAGGATTCAGTTCATAGATAATGCTTCCCCTTACTAGACCTATGTATCAAATTGCATATAGGGCCGACTAATTATGACAAAAAGTTTGGAAATAGAAATTTGTGCAGCAAGCTGGAATAAAAAGAGGCTTGTGTCTTTACTGGAAAAGGTGGTACAGAATTGAATCTCATTTATTGCCCACGGATAAGGCTAGGTGGCTCTTTATGATGTAACATAGGCCCAAAAGCGGCAAATAATGAATTTTAATAATTATAGGGAATACAGAGAGTTTTTTTCAGCTATCTCTGTTACTCTATGATCCTCGTTATATAGCTCCTGTTAATTATAAACATGTAAAATTCACAAACAAACAAATATGTATTTTTTTTAATATAAAGCCAATGTTATTCAAATTTTTATATTTTACATGTGTGAAGCTTTTACAAATATTTGATTTTAGCTGTCGATATATAATCAAAACAGCAAAGAAGAACCCATTACATGAATTGCACAGACGATAAGCTACAGTACATGCATTCTGGTCTGATGGTTACGACCATATTCAACATTCTTTGACGGTAGGCGTCCTTTTGTCGAATAGCAGGAACAAACGCAATTGGTTGAGGCTTGCAGGTGGACCTGCTTTAAGGATCCTGGTTGGTCACTGTGTGCGTCACTCAGTCTTTGGCAACATAGTGACAGATGAGTCTGAAAAAAACAAAAACAATCTCACTGTGCTAGCAGCCATCTTGCGTACTCTTGTACAAGAAGAGAGGGAATGTGATTACCGATCGGAACCGCAGAAGTAAACCTCAGACGTTTATAAGGATACGCGATTCTCCAACCAATACTTAACTCGTCACTTGCAAAACAATTTGCTACATTTTGGTTGCAGATATACGTTTGGTATAAAACAGTGAGGAGGCAGGCTGAACGCTAACGTTGGCGCTAGCAAAACTAGCTAAGGTCGGGTATTCGCGGTGGTTGTCATCACCCGCCACAGCGGTACCGCTCGAGACCTCATCTCACGGAGCGTTTTCAACATGACATGAAGTGGGGACTGTGAGTTATTATTGGAGCGGCACACCGCAGCCTTTGTCGCCGTTTGGGTCGTTTAGAGACCCCCGACAGACAATGTTTTAATAACAGACTGTTCTTCAGTGGCATTGGCCTGCTGTCAACTTTCCCGTGGATTGCTCGTGCGTGATTTGGAAGAAGACCGATGTTTTTCAAATGGGAAAAACATTGCAAGCCTCGGCCGAAGTTGACTTTAAACTAGAAGCTGCGTCTGTTTAACTCAGTTTCCGCAATGTTAATAGTCGTTTTAAATGATAGTACATCTATGCAATTCCATATACAATGTTGATTATATCTGTGCCTTTAAAGGCTATTCTGAAAAGGGCTGTCCCCTCCGTTCGTTGCTGACCTCGATTGTCATATGAAACAAATTGCATAGCGGACAAGGACACGGTGCCTACTTTATTGATTGTCGGTTTTTTCTGCCTTTGATCTGGGGCAACCTGAGACAATGCTAAATGTGCATTATGTTGAGTTGTTGTGCATCAATGCGACCTCCTACTTATTTACGTAGCTTGCCAGTCGACCTGTCTAATAAGCTATCTATTTATTTCCAAACAACCTCAAGGGATTTGCGTTCGACGGAAATTCCAAACCTTTAAGACTAATATATTTATAACATCTGATCGATAGTTTTTTTTTTCTTGCGCAAGCTGGACATGCCAATGAATCTGAAGTGGATGGTCAACTAACACCGACGTCCCTTCGGCTCTATGTTGCGGTTCTCCCGACCGCTCATCTGATATACACTGCTATACAAAGAAGCTGTGATTGGTTTGGGACTCTAATCCTCTGGAGTCACTGCTTCGGGATTTAATCGAAATAAAGGATTTGTCATTTGATCGAAAATGGGATCAGCGACCAAATTGGCATTCAGCGTTTTTCTCATCTCCTGTTCCTCAGGTGGGTTGAAATCATAACCTGTATTCAGTGCACACCACGCAGCTTATAGACTGACATTTATGTTGAGAGCGCTTATCGTTCATGTAATGTTATAAACACACATATTTAGAGAATCAAATGTAGTCCTTGATGTATGAAAACATTATACTTGTGTGATAGTGTACTTGTGACTGACACCGTAGACGCTAGGAGCGAGCGAATGTATTGTTCTACAAGGATGCATTTCCCCCCTCGAACTAGGGCAGTCGTCGTTACAAGTTTACAATTGTACAAATCAAACATTTGTATTTGTATCGACGAGACTGCGACACGTGTGTGTGCGGGAACATATATCTCCCTGGACCTATTCATCCTGTTGTAAGTGGCGTGAATACTGGGCCTCTATGCGGAAAATGGCCAACGTGTGCGTGATTGAGAGCGGGGAGTTGTATAATGCATATCATGTAATGATTAATGCATTGTGTTCTTTGCGTGCAATGTGACAACGCCTGCATATTTAATCGACCCGCCACCACATTAAAATATTATAGATTGTATGCTGATGTATGATTAAACATCAGACCTGAAACAAGTAGCCTACTCGATGTGAGCGGGTCAAAGAGCAAACGATGCGAAGAGTGCACCATAGTTTCAGATGATAAAAATCCTGGACATAAATAGCAAGACAACAATAGAAATCGAGATTGGAGACGTGGAATCAAAAGGGAAATGAGAGGGAAAGCCTTTGATATCAAACATGTCATGTACTTAATCCAATTAAACAACAACTAAATCAAAGTTGCTGCTTCAGTCACGTCTAGATTATAGCGGGTATCTGCTGCACTCATAACTGCCATGGACTTTGACCTGATTAGAAAGATATGGAGGTTCTTGAATTCAGTGCACTCTTAACTCTTAGCTGTTGTGATGCGATGAAATGACACATTTTTATGTTTCTTGTTTCAACAAACCCTGTCTCAAGAAAGACAAGATAACTGGTTCTTGTTTAATAACGAGTTGGTGTCAGTAGATACAACGAATACCAAAGGTATTTTATTATGTAGTTATCAAATCATCATTTTGAATTAGTATCTGATGTTTGCACCAAAGTTGAAAGGTACTTTGGCAGGTTTACCTTATGGATAGATTGTGTGTGAAACCTACATCTCCCTCTCCTTAGGTTTGTTTAGAGTTGATATCATGTGTCCAGGGATAGGACTAATTGTATGTGATTAATTATACTCACACCTGGGCCTAAACATGTCTCTTCAGTGACCACCACTTGTGACAAAATTATGCTTTTATGCTTAACACTTTGGCTAGTTAATTGCGTAGAGCACTTCCGTGTATATATATATATATATATAGAAGTGCT
>OMKX01056407.1:0-12146 GCA_900302425.1 Brosme brosme
GTTTTCTCTATTCTCTCCTCGGGGGGACAGGAAATGTTTCACTGCCATTAATTACCTGTCGTCGGGGTGTCCGACATCGGATGGCTGGAAGAGTATAAGCTCCTCTTTGTACTGGCGCTGTTTACTGTACATTCCTGTTTACAGTTTAATGCGGTTACTGTTTAGCCATTTAGCCGATCCTTTTATCCAAAGAGACTGGCGGTGAATCTGAGATGCATGTCATTAGGAACAGATGAGCCGCCTTGCTCGTCGACGCCTGACAGGTAGGTCGCAGACGTCGGGGATCGCACCCGGTACCTTTCGGCTGGCGGTCAAACACCCTGGCCGCTGCAGTACACTATCCTGCCTATGGTAGACTATACATAGGCTTAGACTACTTAGGTATCTGCTGCCTTGACAAGAAGTGTTTCGGCCTAGGTTTAAACGTTGAAAGTACACACGCACTTGTGAAAGTCTGCCGCGGTTCGATGGAGTCCAGACACTCAGATAATACCGCGATCCATCCTGCCGTCGCAGATAATACGCGCGGAGAGCACATTGTAGACCCCGCAGGATCGATTCCACCACTGAGGAAGCAGGTCAAATGGCTTGTCTGGCCCGGAATGGGCATAGACAAAGACTTAATGGCATTTTCCTTTTCTACATAAACTACAATATCAATAAAGTAACTCAATTAGGGCTTGTGGCCAGACAGGGAGAAGAAAAAAAAAGACAGCCAAGGCTGCGTCGGCTTGGCCGTCGATGAGAGAGAAAGACATTTACGAGACACCTGGCCTTCCAGCCTTCATAGTCTTATGAGATCACACGGATCAGACGTAACAGCCCAATATTTCTTTTAGCAGTTAGGTTTTCCCCTTGTATATACGAAGTGCTGAGTGCATCTGACTGTCCGAGATGAGAGATTGACTTCCAAGTTCCGCGAGGGAAGTCAAGTACGAATGGAATTTTTCGGTTCATGTCAGTTTGAGGTATTTGCGAGATAGCAAATCTGTCGTTGACTGAAGATCAGAATGCTGAGAGTTTATTCCGTTCGACCTAGACCCCACAAAATGAATCCTCTCCAAATGTTCCTGGAATGATTTAGCCTTTTAGGTGACAGTTATTATAAATGTAATAAGCGTGTGAACACAGCATAATAATGAAGTTTAGGGGGGCATCATCGATGACCTCTTTTTCAGATGACAAACAATTGGTTCTGATTGTACGGGCATATTAGGTTATTTTCAAGATGAGGGGATAATGTTGTATCTAAGTGGCAGTTTGACATCTCTGGCATGATGAATTATATGCTGTTCATAAATTGGATGGCGATGTACTTTGATTCTCATTAGCTGCTATACAACACAGCTCTCGTGAGCTGCGCTTCACTGGGAAAATCCCACTTTAATTGATGTGATTATCAGCCTCAAAAATAATTCACTGAAACGCGATCTGTAATTAGGAATAGTTAGAAAATATAATAATAAACATCTATGATGGCGATTGGTGCCCTCTCTGATAGTTTGCTTGTGTTGGCAGTCACCTCTCACAAGCCAGACAATAGCTTAAAATGCAGTAGTTTCCCCAGGGTGGCATTCACTCACGATATGGAAGGAAAGGTCTACAGACTTCACAAACTTGATAGAAAAGGAATGTGAAGCTTTTTTTCTTCCCTCTACTTGCTTTCATCTCATGCAACTGGCCCACATCTATTACATTTCCATCAAAAAATTACATCAACCTGTAACAAACTTTGTAAAACCATTAAGCGATAGTTTAAAAAGCTGTTGTGGGTGTATGAAAAAAATGATACAAATCAACCACAATCATTAAGAGAGTCCTACATGTTTTGGTCTGGATATACACAGGCGTGTGTTTACATTGCATTGATTACAATAGCCTGTATACCGCTCAACGCCTGCAGTCATTCATAAGAGAGAATGAGATGGAAAACTTGGAGTAAGACACAAGGAAAGAAAAGTATGATTCTCCCCGAGTCAAGTGAATAGAAAACTTTTGCTGGCCTAGTTTAGGCGAGAATAGGGAAAAGCAGGCGGAGGATTACAGGAAGACAGTGAATCCCAAATGGACTTTACAGTACATCTCGTCTCTCTGAGCGCAGAGCCCACAACTCCGTAATTGTCTCCTCATCCCGGCTCTTAGGGGAAATGGGAGAGAGCCCAACTCCACCCCAATCGCTGTCTTTGTCCAGAGAGTCTTCACGTCGACCGAGGGAGAAATATAATAATATTCAGAGCAGCCATTGTCGCCTCTGGGGTTTTGGCTGAAAAAGCTCCTAGTGGTTTAGCAGCGGAGACCAACTGTCGTGTTCCTACGTGCGCTTTCCCGCCCAATCCGTGTGTAACACCGCCTGTCTGTTAAGCGTGACACGCTAATACTTAAGCTAATGCTTAAGCTAATGCTTAAGCTAATGCTTAAGCTAATGCTAATATAAACTGCTCGTGTTCATAGTCATAGCTTTAGCTGTATGTGCCTTAATCCCTTTTCCTATCAGAAATACACAATATGGCCGGCCTCAATTCAGGCTGAATTAAGAAAATAAGGCACTACAACAATACTACACTTTTGCTGTTATTATACTATAATAATATATCTAACAATAATAACAGTAAAAAGGAATAATGAAATTTATGTACCATGCTATTATTTATACAGTGAGTGCCCATATTTCAATTACTACTACGTTTAAATTTTAATCAAGATGTGCTCTTAGATTTCCGTAACCATATTTCACGTGTCAGGCCAAGCCACACAGATTTTAATAATATAATAATAATTTCAGGTCGAGAATTCCACCATGGCACAAGTCCTACTATTGTTTCAGTTCAGTTCGAGTCAGAACTCTGGGACTATGTTTCCCTTTAACACTTCATTCAAACCTTTCCCCGTGGGTTTCTACGCGGCGCACATGAGAACGTACAACTGTATATGCGGTCGGCGGGTGGAATGAGGTGTTATATTTAGCATCGCTGCGGCCTTGAGAGAGGAGCGCTGTTTATGCTGGGACCAGAGAGGGGGTACGTGCATTAGCTGACAGGCAATATCAACATTCTCCCCTTGCCGTTAATGAAGGACTCCCAAACGTCTGGCCAAGGCCAATAGCCTGTGTGTGTGTGTGGGAGAAACGATTTAGTACATACGACACAAAAATGTATGATTTTATTGTCCTCTGAAAGTGACAGTTTGAGTAGGGACGTTGGACAGGGGCTGTGACTCTGGGGTGTGTTAAATAACTGCCAAATTGTTTTTTGGGGTTGGATATTTTCCTGCATATGGACTAGCGGTGACTCTGGCGCAATACACCTCTTCCTCTCGCTGGCTTATCTCTTCACCTCCTTTCTTCTTCTCTTCGTTTATTTGCATGGGAGTTGGCAGAATATTTGGAAGACAACAGATGCAATCTGGTGAATGCATTGCTTTCAATTTCTCCTCAGAGCAGTTTCATTTCCCAACGCTTTTCGCAGGTTCTGGTCTACAATGCCACACTGAAGATCCCATCTAAATTCAATTTGAACCATTTTGTCTTTTTGCCGACGCGGTTAACCAAGTGGACTTGGACAGTGAATGTGCACAGGTTATGAAGGAGAAGGTAGTGGTTTGGCACCATGCTTATGCATTCCTACAGGTAGATTTCACACATTGGGGGTTTCGAAGCCATTACCCATCGGCACCTTAACCACTGCATTATCCTGCCCCCGATGTTTGAGGTCATTCGTTAGGCATGAAGACGGTATGCTTTGCCGCAACCCGAACGCAATTTTTCCCCAACTGTGATGCAGATTCTTAAAATAACGCCAACAATCGGCGAACCGTGACTTCAAAACGATGGAGGAACCCCGCCACCAGAACAAAAGAAAATGACTCTACCGGTTCTACGCCCGACCCACGCCCTCGGCCCGGTCCCCCTCTCTCCCTGGTTAATTCTGCTCCGAGGGGACGTCTGTAATGCGGTACCCAGGGTCCCCCTCATCCCAGCCTGGTTTCGTTTAGCGCTGCTGTGGAACCACCCGCTCAGCACTCTCCACAATTACCCGACGGAGTGAGGAAGCCGGGGCTTGATTTAGCAGGCTGTGGGGACTGCCACTTTCTATTATCTTTGGATCAGCGATGATTTATGCCGTGTGTGTGTGTGTGTGTGCGTGCGCGCCGCGTGCGTTAAGTGCACATATGCGTTTTTTGCCTCCTGCCTTTCTCATTTGATTTTGTACCCCTCCTCTCCTCGCTCACAATCTCTTCCTCCTTTCACTCCCCCTTCTTTTTTATCTCTCAATCTCTTTCTCTCTCTCTGCATGCTAATACCACTCCTCTGTCCTGCTAAAAGATCTCCAGGGGCCGATGGGGGTGCCCCCTTCCTGAAAAAAAAACCTGGTATAGTACTGGGTTTCTGAACAAACGAGGCAGCCCCCCTTTCGCCATATCATCTGGAGATGAAAGGCAAGATGGTGTTTGATAATCCAAGCGCCGCAGCACAGGGGAAATAAACAAAGGCGATGGAGACATGGAGAGGGAGAGACAGAGAGTGTTATGTAGTCTTTTTTTTTCTTTCTTTCTTTCTTTCTTTCTAGGGAGGATTCCCTTGCAAAACAAATCAGGCAGCGGAAGATTGTTCTATATACAGTTACACACAGGAAGCGCCGCAGCAGGTTTTAACTACTGTCACTACGGCGACCCGACCAGCAGGCGGTACTCCGATGCCTGGGGGGGAAGGACAAAAAAAACTCACTGCAGTCTATATAAAAACCAACAACACTGTATATTTTCTTTAATCAATGCATCGCAGTATTGAACACTCTCGCTATGAACAACAACGCATCATTTGCGAGGGTATCATGGCTGCTATTATCATTATTATTATTATTACACAACTACCGTACACATGGAATTCAATTAAATCACAGATCGGTGAAAAGGAGCATCGTAAAGCGGATGATGAATGTCAGTTCTTCTTGAGAACATTACGTCGAGGATGGAGAAGGAGGTGATAAAGCGTTGACATCTTCAGACCTCCAGATGGGCCACAAGGGGCCGGTTCCCCCGTCCCAGTGGCTCTGCGCGCTCAGCGGAGCCACACTGCCGGGGATACAGGCTGAGTAATGGTCTTATTCCACTGAGGGGTTCTGTGGACAGACTTGACACCGGGGATGCAAATCCTGCGGGCCAATGGCAGATGATTCAAAGGAATAAAGAAACCAAAAATGAGACAGAATAAATGAAAGCAAAAAAGCCAAAATAAGAAACAATGCAGGCATTTATATGAAAATGTTTGTGCGGTGGGAAAACGTTTTGATGTTTTAATGCCCAGGGAAAAATAAGGATAATATCTGTCCAATAGTCCATCTTCTTTTGAGCGGGACACAGAACAACGCTCTTTACGTTGGTCTTATAAGAATAATGGATGGAAGAGAAAGAAATCCATATTGGTGTGTTTTTGTTTTTTTCCTAACACAGAATAAATTGTGAAGGTCTCGGCGTGAGCTATCTTGGACTTCCGGTGGCGCCGGGGGGAGACCAGGAGATGTGCTGTCTCGGTTGATGGATGCTCTTAAAGAACAGAACAGCGGGCGGTCGCCATTCTCAGAAGAAGACGTTCAGGTTGGCATTAAAGCGGACGTCTCGTTTCATCTCTTTTGTTTACTGTTTTCTCACATTCCTCTTTTGTCTTAGTTTCCTAGGCCCCCAATCGTGTATCACTCTCTTATCTCTCCTTCTGTCTCTCTGGATCTTTTTGTCGTTTCTGCTCTCTCCACCTTTCTGTTTGATTCTCTCACTGGAATGCAAAGAGCCCGTATTCTAGCTGTCCACAATCGACCCGATTAAACGGACCTCCCCCGATCCCACTCAGCCAAATTAATCAGTTTAATATCCACTAGGAAATTAGCCTGGACAACAAAACTGCTAACATTACCCGCTAATCCATTGGTGGTCCCAGAACGAGCAGGCTTCCAGTAAAGTCTTTGGAACGAGAGGGCCCATTGTGGGCTCTTGATGGTTTTGGGTCTCAGGTAACGATCAGAAACACGGGTTAGCATCCAAGATGAAAACACCCTGGAGCTACCACATTTTATTTTACCTCATTATCTCTTCCCTGCTTAACATAAATGCCAACTGTCTATTACAGTAATGGCTCCCTCCAAATTGGCCAACTCTGAGTACATTAATATATAATTTTCATATGTTTCTCCCGTGAACTCTGACCCTTTCCAGACGTTGTGGGACACACTGAGTAAGGTTTAGCTCATCAAACTGCCCCAGCAGCGAGCCACCTCAGTTCAACACCAGTCACCCAGAGCAGCACACACTGCCGTCAGAGGCACGCACTGATTGAACTAATCCCCCCCCCCTCTCCCAGACTTTTTTTCCCCTTTTCTCCTCAAAACACAACCTGCTGTCCAGATCCCATCACAATTAGCAGCCGGCGGCCGCGTAGCCTGCAGGGAAAATAAGCACCCTGGACTCAAAACAAACGCACACAGGCGATTGCACAGAGGAGGGGCGATGAAAAAAAAAAAAAGCTCCACAGGGAGCGGGCCAAGCGAAATGTTTTTGGGGCCCACGGTCCGCTCAGGCTGCTGACGCTTCGACGGAGATGGTAGCGGTGATCTCATCTGCTAAATATTGTTCTTGCCATGTAGGCAGCTTACAATATAGCTTATCCCGCCCTCTGGCCCGCGTGCGGGTCCATGTGGGGTGTATTCTTTGCGGTGCAAGTAGGCTATAAAGTCATGTTTTTTTGTGGGAGCCTGTTGCCGAGAGGGGCGAAGGAGGTCTGGACAGTGGGGAAGGGGGTGGGGGGGATCGGTGGCCGGGAGCCAATTAAAACACAGATGTCTGACTGTCGGCGTAATTCCATTCAGCCAGGATTTACATTTAGAACACAGTCACCCGAGACATGCCACTCCATGCTCTCACAGGAAATCGAAACTGACTCGGAACCCTAATGAGAAAAGTGAACCTTCTAAACTTTTAGGGGACTTTCGTCTGACGGGGAGCCCCCGCGACATTCGCCCCCGTTCCTGATATTAATGGCCTTTTGGGCTAATCACCCATTGGACAGAACGGAGAGAGCGCTATTGTGCTAGGTAGATAGCCGGCGTTACCCATTTCACATTGTACAAACCGGTGTGAAAATGTTGTGAGGCGAAAAAGTTTCTCGGCTTTTAATAGGCGGGCTGAGAAACAGGAGGGCCTCAAGAGGATCATTTCTGTCAAATGGTTCGCCTTCTTTAGAGCAAGACATAAAATAACGGTCTTTATCTCGGGCTCCCTCTAAGCTAAACAGATCTCTTGGGGGATATTAAAGGTAAAGGTAACTTCCTAACGACACATTAGCTTGGTGTTTATACCTACATTTGGGAGAATGAACCCTTTGAGTAGTTCATATTTTTCGAAAACTTTTCACACCGTGTTCCCGTAAATTGTTCAGATCAAAACAACGGCTGATAATAAAACAAAATGAAAACGGAGCAAGAGCAATCCTGTATATGAGATGGAACAGGATCTGTTTCACACTCGCCAAACCCTCTTTGTTATTTCACCATTGGTTGTTGTTTTATCCATTCCTTAATACCCCTGTCCAACAACTGGGTTGACAGATCTCTCCCAGTTGATTTTTTTTTTACACTCTGGCTGCTTTTGAAATCAGCCCTGGCTTCGGGATCTCCATTTTGTAAAGGAAAGGTCACTGCCGCGGTGATTTATAATATGTTCTTCTGTAAATTCCGCAAGCTAATCCATCAACGCAAAAGGAGAGCCGTGTAGCAAACTTTCTACTTCCTCTGGAGCCTTTGAAATGCATATGTGCTCACTGGCCAGCTGCTGTTTTTATACACAAATAACCACAGCACACCCTCGGCCAAACATGCAACACATTTATATGTCTGGCCGGCGAAAAAACCATCAGTCATTTATGAGTCATACACAGCGCTCATCCCTGAGTACAATGGAAAGGCCAAAGGGGGTCGAGCGGTTATCAGGAGGGTGAATTGCTTTGATTCAGACATCTGTTTATCCACACCAGGGCTCTGGTTTATCTGTATAGAAAGCGCCCGGGCTGTAATTCTAAGCATGACTGATGCCAAAGGTGTGTTGCCAGCCATTCTGTTGCACGTTCCACACTCCTCTCCTCCCCCCCCATAAACAGGATACTCTCCTCAGACAATGGATCCAGGAAGCTACCCCTTGTCCACCCGCGCCCCAGGGATTCATCTGCGTGCGTTGGCACGAGCACTTTCTAATCTTCATGGTCAAGATGTGCAAAAACTGCCTCCTAAAAGGAGAAAAAAACGGGAAACGCACACAATGAGGGCCGGAATCCTGGGCCAATGGCTGGAACAATGGATGTGACCTAGCCCCCTTGGTCTAAATCACCTGTGACCCTTTGGTGGAGTCAGGGGAACAAAGACAGGAGACCCTCTCCTGACCGACATTCGTGTCTTTGACATTTTTTTAAACAGCGGCTGTACAGGAAAGCCACTTAGCTGCAATGTCTTGCCAAGTTTCAGCACTTATACGACACGCCGTAATGGGGGAAACATAAAACCTGTAAAAAGTTCTGGAACTTTCTTAGGGTTTTTTTCTTGGTTCTTTTTTTTTCTTTTTGTTTTCACCCACTGCTTATGAGTTCAGTCAGCCGCTCCAGACTTGGAAGAGATGACATCTTGTACGATTTCTTTTCCCCCTGCGTTGCACATTCAACCGTGTGGGCGGCAGAATGTGGGATTAATGCTAACGGGTGACATGGCTTATTGATCAAGGGGCTGGGGCGGCATTGGCGCAGGGAGCCAATCTCCTCCGAAACTTAATATGACCCCTTCAGATGGAAGAAGCAAGGCCACGCTATAGCGTTACATCCCACATCTGAGATCTCTGAGGCTTGGGGCCTTCTCCTCTCCCTCCCTCTCTCGTGGTCTCCCACGTGCCGTGCCAAACAGCATGGAATGGGAGAACGAGGCATAGAGTGACAGCAGCGAGAAAGGAGGGAGCGAGAGAGGGAGGCACTTCGGCGACAGCCCAGTGCTTTAATAAAAGGGGTGCTCCTCCATGTTCTCCTGCTTGTGAAAGACAATATTATTTCAGGGTTAGGGAGGTGGGTGATGAGGGCGGAGATGAACGGATGTCTTGTGCCAATTTTCGTTCTTTTCTTTCCTTTCATGCTTTCTTTCTTCCTTCCTCCGTCCAATAGGATGGCTCTGGTTTGGCTTCAGGGTTCGTTGCATGAAATGGAAAACAAATGTGCAGGTTTTGATGCAACCTTCTCTCATATCCCTGGATCTCCTCTCGCTGTTTCTGTCTCTCACCCCCAAATCCTCCACCCTCTCTCTATCTTACCCTCAAATATCCTCTGTTTCTTTCAGAACCCTGAATCTCATCTCTCTATCTCGCTCTCTCTCTCTTTCACATCTAAATCACCTCTCTACTGTTCTCTCTCTTACTTCTGAATCTCATCTCTTCCACCTTCTATCCTCCTCCCTTCTTTTTCCTCGGTGTCTCTGCTGGCTGTTCTTGGATATGGAAATTCACATTCCTCCTTTAACCAACACCACCAGCCCTGTGGCTTCCCATAAGCAGGAACACAAAAACCCAGTTTCACCTCACTCAATCATACATGGTGAAAACAGGAGGATCCAGAGACACAAAAGCTTTGCGAAATGCGCGCAGCAAGCACGGCATGTGCGGTATGGACTCTTCTTAGACAATTCGGTTGTTGACCCAATTCAGGGTGATGACCACAAAATTCCATTACATTTTATTCGAAAGACCTAAGTCACTACCCCAGCAGTCAACCTCAGTCCAAAACTATTACTTTTCTTTTACTAGTTTAATAAAATGAAGACATAATTAGACTCCATTAACTTAGCGATAATGGTGTATGCAAGAGCTTATTGTAGTAAAGGAGAGACTGTATGCAGACCACCTGCGACTGCAAAGATCTTTACGACACACCTGGCAATGTTTTTTAAAGATGTTTACTGGGAGTGTGTGTGTCTTCACCCTCAGACACACACACACAGCCACACACACTATAAGCAAACCACACATACCACATGCAGAGACATACCCACACATGCACACGCAGACACACACACATGCACACTCACATCCAGCTGACTCAGTGGAACATCGTCAATGATGCGTGCACTCAGACAGGGACGCACATGCATGCTGTCGAGGGCCAAACAGCGCCACAGTGGGATGACATCATCCCCTGGGGTTGAAATGATTGGGTGACCGCCTAGCACTGGCAGCTCTGTATCCCCAGCAGACACATAGCACACTGTTTTCACCTAACCACATCTGGATGGCTATTACTTCATCTACACATCTGTATGGCTAAGTTGTTTATCTACACATCTGCATGGCTAAATTAATCTACACATTCGTACGGCTGGCTTGTTAATCTTTACATCTGCATTGCTAGCTTGTTTATATTCACATCTGCATTGCTAGCTTGTTCAGCTACATATCTGTATGGCTAGGTCCATGCACACATCTGTATGGCTAGGTTCATGTAAACATCTGTGTGGCTAGGTCCATACACATATCTGTATGGCTAGGTTCATGTACACATCTGTATGGCTAGGTTCATGTACACATCTGTATGGCTAGGTTCATGTACACATCTGTATGGCTAGCTTTTTCAGCAAATCTGTATGACTAGCTTGGAGATAAAAGCATCTGCTACATGATTAAATAGTAATACTATTCCAAATGTCCATCTGGGATAATAAAAAGACACCCTTCATACCTTAAATAGCTGTATGGTGACGGCAATCTGTTTTGAATTAATCTTGAATGCACACAGTTAGTTGTTCAAACTTTAACAACTAGTACGCATCCGTATAGTACATCCATACACACACACAAACACAGAGGCACGCACACATAGATGCACGCATACGCATGTGCACAGGGAAATACGCACATGCACAGCAGGTTTATTGAAGATCCCCAAGACCCCTGTATTTGACAATAGCTTTTGTTCCCCCTCAAACGTAGCACAGGACAGGACCGAGGCTCAGCATTTTTCTGCCGAGTTCGCAATTCCCCCAAGGTTACCGGGGACAACACAAAGCAGAATCTCCATTCTGTATTTAATCACACTCCCATACGCCCGCTGTTACACATGCAAGGTCATTACCATAGCCATCGCTCTATGACTGTGTCAACTCGTCCACACATCCTGGCAAAACAAAAGGATGGGGCAGTGCAAAAGTGTGCCTAAAGTGGTAAAGGTGTTGGGTACCAGGTTTGAGCGCTGATAAACACAGTGTCCCTGTTCACTTTTGAGTCAGCTCAGATAAAAGCATACAATAAAAAGCACGGTTCTGTGTGCACGGACGCTACCTTCCTCCTCTTCCTCCGTTGATCTGAGGAAGGGGGAGGCGTGAGGGAATGGGTCCCAGGATCAAAGAGGTTTGCCTCTTCACTCTGGCAAGAATCTTTGGTAATGGAAATGTATTCAGTCTAGTAGGTTTGGGCGGGTCCTACTTCAAGATGGATGCCTTTCCTGCGACTCCTGCGTTGAAACATCCAGTAATTGCTTTTGGTGTCGTTTGGCAGCCGTGAACCCCCTGGCTCATGGGGGTTTGTAGACAAGGTAATTCTCCATTAGTCTGCCAACGTGACATTATCGAAAGAAATGAGAGAGTGGAATAGTGGGCTAGTGAATTCGACTTCCAGCCGAAATATACTGGGCTCAATCCATGATGTCCACAGCCTACGTGTAGCTAACCCCTACCCGCTCATAAATGGCATGTTTCTGAATTCACTTTGGAAAAGGCTCTACTAAATGAGAAATTGGTTGAGGGAGGGGGAAAGCATGCTATAAAATTGGTGAACGTGAGGAAATTTGTTGCACGTGAGGGTGCTGGGACACAACACAGATTTGACATTTCCCAATCCCATCGTTAAAACAAACTATTTGAAGACAGGGTTTGTCAAAGAGTGAAAATACTTTAATGCCTGGGGCTGGAGATCATGGAGATGAAAACCAAAAAAGGAGCACGCCTGGTGAAGACAACTCATCACCTTTTGTGGCCCAAACAAGTGAAAACTTTCCATGTGTGGGCTCTATCTTTTATCTCTTTCAAACCAACTTCCACATGTTGACTTGAGGGTGAAAATGACGTCCCCCCCCCCCCCCCCCC
>OMKX01056410.1:0-14741 GCA_900302425.1 Brosme brosme
AATTGTCAAGTACATTCTGTGCACCCTGAAACGTTCTAATAAAATAAGAATATAATTTATATTTATTTATATATATTTGAAATAAAAACGGTATAAAAAAAATATTGCTTAGCAGAAATACGGCAAAACATACTTTTTCCATGAACCCACTCCAGCCTCTACCTGTCAGACAAGAACATCTGGAAGGTGCACTATTTGTCAAGACAGTGTTAAGTGGCCCATACTTGCAGGCAGGACCACAGAGCAGGGGCTGGCATCGCGGACACTCCCACCTGCGCTCCCACTGATGAAGGTGGTGGACTCAGAGATCCTCCTCCTGGCTGGAGTTATCAGCTAGATGGACGGTGACAATGTCTGGCTGTGAGGGTCTTACCTCACCTTAACAGTCTACATTGTCACATTATTAATGAATTGAAAAAGGGGAAATAAATATGTCCCAAATTACAACAGTATCAGGATGGCTGTTCGGAATCGCCTCGGTTTTTCTTTACCATCATTTTTTTTCTATTGTATTGCAAGCAGCTGTATTGTTTTTGCAAATTAAATACAAACCCCACTAGCACCTGCCTGAATACCTGTATGTTGTGATGTTGTTTTACTTTAGCTTTTAATTCCTTTATTATTATTTTACCGTTATTAGGCAAAATCTCAAAGAGGCTCTGCACCTCCTTGCCGAAAGACCTGATTAGCAGCATCAAAAGCTTTAGCACTTTAACTTAACTCATTGTTATAGGCTCATAGTAACTTTAGCTGTATCAATGAGTTTGCTTTTGTTATTGCCATATTACGTCTATGTCGCGGCGAGGCTAGGGGTGAACCAAATCACAGGGAATACATTAGGCTCATGGTAGAAGAGCAGAACTACGAAATACAACGTTTCACGAGAAGACATCACTATTCAGGGCTAGGCAAAATCAAAAGCACCACAGAGGGACACACCGGGTAGATAATACAAACACAGACAACAAACCAAGGAACTTAAACAACAAGAACACAGGTGACAGGAATGTAGGAGATGGAGAAACACAGGTAAAATGAGAGCCGTGCATGGGGTCTGTCTGGGCAGACCTTTTATGTGCCCCTTCAGTTTCCCTCTGGGTTGTGGGGGAGTTTGCCTAATCTATTTGGCCTCAGGGGTTAGGGAGAACATCAACCGTCCTCTGCTGGTTGGCCTGTGAGCCTTCTGGTATTGCGATGAAGACTATATAAATTAACTTGCCACTTGCCACAGAGACACACAATTTATATAGAGGCTGTGAGTGCTTATATACATTATTTGACAGCTCGTTTGAAATATGGACATTTTGGTAAGTAAACACATTTTTTAGCTTTTCTCGTTTTCAATTCTAAACCTCCAAAAAATACATACTGTGCGCCAAATACATCTCTGTATCGATTTTGTCTTTCTTTCAACACACAGTACACTCTATTCAAACCCTACACAAATGCATAATGAGCACACTGGTAGCTCAAGTGACACGTTATATTTATATAGAGAAAAATGATATTGATCATGAAATGTAAAAGAACTCAATCAATCATTCCGAGGATGTGCTCACCTGTACAGGTACAGCAGGGGGAGCCAACCAGCACGGGACTTCTTCTCTCGTGTCTGTTGTGAGAGACACCTGGCTCTCCGGAACAGCGGGCTGCAAGAATGCACGCCGACATACACACACATGATTGACACCACCTCAAAGTTAAATGCGGCTTGGGTGTCAAAACTGGAAAGCATACTTAACGATGTACATAACACATTAGAATGATGTGCGTCATTGGCAGCAGGCTCCAAGTCACGTGACTCCTTGACAGACATCTCTTCTTGTACGTAAACATAACTGAACTCAATGCACTCAAATGTGGAAGGGTTGTGCCCGTCGCGCCTCGAACATGTTACAGTGTGCGGGGCTTTAGTCATCCCTCAGATATTATCTCAGCCCGCCGTCTGCCGTCTGCGTGGTTGAGCCGACTGACGGCAGGCGGGTGGTTACCTGGGAGCAGCTATCTTCAAGAAGGATCTTAACGGTTGTCTTCACCACCGACGTGCTGCTCTTGCCTACAAAGCCCTGACCGACAGAGGGATGGGGGGGCAGAGGGATGTTAATGAGTTAGGATCAACATTGGAGAGAGAGGACCTGTTTTCTGCTGTTGGCGGCAAACACATACTCTAGGACCCCGGGCAACACAGCAGCAGGAATGCTGTTGATCATTTTCTTGATTCTTTTTTGGGTGTTACAAGGGGATAGACAGCAAGTCGACACAGGCTACGCCGAGGATGAAACAATACCCTTAAGCTCAACAGATGAATACATAGCATAAAGATAAGTATCGATACATGATGATGGAATGCGCTGATCTCAGGTGTTGTGATTGAACGAGGCGGCTACTTTGCTCTTGCTGTGGCCGTAGATGGCGCGGACGGCGTGCAGGATGTCCAGCGAGGGGCTGAAGCGGATGGTGAGACAGGTGCCCTCCGCCTCCCCTACACACACAACCTCGAAAAGCCTCAGCCTCAGGACATGGCACTTGGCCTCCTCTGGGAAAACACATCAGTGCGCCAAATTAGACATGTGCACGTACCTGTGGGCGTGCCTGTGAGAACGAACGACCTCCACTTGTCAGAGAAGCGTGAAGGAGAAGGCGGGAATGTTTATGACTTTATTTTTCCTCATTAAAGACTCAATTATTAGTACATTACCTTTGATGGTGTAGCAGTGGACTTCATTCGCAGTGATACAGATTGTATCCCACTGGCCTTCCTACATAAGGGAAGGGAAACCAATGTTTGACCTGATGAAGATATTCAAACAGTCTTGATCAAAACCAGACAGGACAAGGCTAATTTCAAAGTGTCCATAACAGGTTGAGTTCAGTTCCACCAGCCCTGTAGGTCAAAGTCTCCCTGGATGGACCTCCTTGAGGTACCTTAGCCTCCTCGTCGGCCAGGGCAAAGTAGAAGGAGAGACTCTGGCTTCCCAGGTTGAAGTCGATCCAGAACTCCTCCAGCTTCTCATCAGAGGGCATCAGCAGCTACAACATGTCAACTCGTTAAAAAAACATAGACTAACGTTGAAGTGAACCAACAAAAATGATCTGGGACACGTCCGGCCCATTTAACATGAATACATTTAGCTGAGTTTCACCAGGGTGTATACGAAGGGTTTTCCGTTTTTTATCATTGACACTTACCTCATGTTTATCCAGGAAAGCCTCTAAACATGGGTAGGAGTACACTCTGCGGAGAGACGCAACAACAACTCTGACAGACAGCCGAAAAATGTATAATTTTTAATGCTGACAAGCATTGCTAATTCGGTGTTTCAGAAAAGTTAAACATATGGGTCACTCCTCTTGTCACAATATTTAAGTGACTTAAAAGCGTATACGGTTAATAAATGTGTATTAATACAACTTTTATGCTTACCTTCTGTTGTCTCCCTGCATTCCATTCACCAGATTCAGAAATGTGCGACAGTCCTAAAGTCACACAATTGCATCATGGAAAAAATACAAATCAGATGTCAGAAAGTTTTTGCATAATTTAAAAGCATAGCAGAGGGGGATGACGTTCCTAACGGTAACCACATTAATTTGTACCGTTTCAAACTCGGAATCTCTTATTGCGATGAAAGCTTTGGCCACATAGTCCATGCTGAACCAGCGGTGAACCATCCCCCTTCTCTGGGTCGGAGTGGCCATTCTACAGAGCGCCTCCATCAGGGCAGTCTGGAAGTCATAATCTGACATACACACACAGATCATGTGGGCACGTAGTGTCAAGGTAGGGTTGGATATCTAAGCAACACAGGGCAACACTTACCACCGCCGTCTAATATCTGGCCAGCCAGGCTGGTCCTGGGTAAAAAGCAAGAGAGAAAAGCAAAGGAAATACTCATTAGCTTGTTTATGTTCCACTCCCAGCTGTAAGGTTTCAGGATCGATCCCCAATGGCAACAGCCAACCTATAGGCATCATCGAGCAAGATTGTTTCACAGACAATATGCGGAGATTTGCAGTCAGAGACTATATTAATTGTGGTGTATCATAGAGAACACTGTATATGTTAGTGTGATGCAGTTTACAGAACCTACATTACATCTGAAGCTTCCTGTGAGGAAAAGATCTTCTTCTCCTTTTTCAGTCCGTCTGGCATTTTGTCAAGAACCATGTTGAGTTTTCTAATAGCCTGTAGAGACATTATTATTAATGATGATATTGTTAATTAATATAATCACACAATATTATCATTGTTAAGGGTATCCTTAATACTAAATTACCCAGGACCCATCTTGACTTATTGCCACAGACAAAAATATAAATATTCATAAATATTTTTCTTATATAATATATATTTATGTCATACCTCTTTTTTTATCAGTATGTAGATTATCGGGTGTGCAGCCAACTGGCCAATTGGATGCAGGAAGATATCTGTGACTTGATATGTTGCTGTGAAATACGTATTAACATATCATACTGTAAACAACACAATTCTCCCCATTAAACAATAAGGCCATTAAATCTGTCCTTAAAAAATAAAAAGATCAGAGATTGAGAGGGCGGAAGGGACTCATAACTCACTGAGAAAACAGTCAAGCAGAGTTTCCAAACATTCATGTAACTAAATAATACAAAAGGTGTGAAGGACAACATACTGTTTGACAGCTGTAAGAACGAACAATCAAATATTTTGGTTTCAAAATGACTGGTGGGTCTCATGAATGAAGGCAAATGTTGAAAGAAATATATCCCTCCATCTTTGCTACTAATGTTAACTGTGTTGTAAGGAATATATGAATATGTATTTTTGTTGCTGTTGGAAATGGAATGTTTGAATGTTTGTTTTAGGATGCCTTTAGGTCTCATAAAGAAATACACAGGCATTGTATAATAGAGTGACAACATAAATCAAAGTGTCAACAGTATAAACTTACCCTCTTTGCTTATTTCATGGACAGCCTATGGGAGCAAGAAAGAGTGAGAGAGAGAGAGAGAGAGAGAAAAAGAGAGAGAGATTAAATGTCAGACCTTTTGCATTTGGAGATGAAGCCAAAATTATTTAAAGCTATATTTGAAAGGAGATTAATGTGTTTAAACAAATTAAATATAATCTTTTCTCTCTAACAATGACAATATGGAAATGTTTTTTTCCATTAAGATTGCTACTACTATTACTATTTGTAAACCTTAACCCTTTAGATGAGTTGCTGTAGTGTGTACAAGCCTACCATCAATGAATCAAAGAAATCTTCAGCAAGGGTTAGCAGGGCCTCATCTCTCTGTGGGCCTCGCTGGATCCATAGTTGCCTGCATTTCTCAAACCAATCAACCATGTATAAACAAAACAATGATATGAAACATGTTAATGTAAGTGCTTTTTAATATATTAATTAATCACATTTATACATTTCATTTTAAAATCCTTATCTTCTTGACAAAGCCTTGAGCGATGATTCCAGATGGTCCTAGGCCCCCAGGAAAGGACAATTTCTTGCCACACTTGTAGAGGATGGTGAGACACAAACTGGCATGTTTGGCATCCTTGTGATCCAAACACTGCATACAAGATGGACACAATTGAATGTTCATCCAAACAGCATGCTAATATAGCATATATGGCTGTGGTTGTAAAAAGTCGTTTTTCTTACCATGTTTACAAGTTTGTCCACTTTTAAGAGGAACTGTTTGGAACATTGTATGGCAGTACGTTGGGATAAATCCTCCTCCAAAAACAGATCCAGAGGTTGGAAGTTGCTGCTCCTCAGTGCCTCATCAACCAGCTTTTCCAACTACAAACAGGGGTTGGATTGAATTCCCAAACTCACCTCAGAAATGTGGTATTTTATAGTATCTATTATTTAACAGCTGATGTTCATAATCTCACCAGTTGCTCCTGTCCAGCTGCCATGGCATATACATCAATGTTCTGTAACGTTATATTCTTTACACTGCTGCTGAAGCCTCTGTCATCAAGCTCACTGCAGACTTAAGAAAATACTGGCTTAGTAACAGTAACAGGGTTTACATCTGACTGCTGACATGGTTATGTAAGATAACTCATTCATAATAAAAGACGATTGAATTGTCTAAGGACTTGTCCGTTATTATGATGTTGCTAACTTGAATGTGTTGCTAGCGGTTGACTTTTGCTAATCGTTACTAAAAGGTTATGTTTTTGTTATATTTTATTAATAACGTTTTCTTTTGATACGATTTCACAAAATCAAGTATTTTACAATGAAAACTATACTCACGACCGCATTTTTTCGAAACGTAAGAGTGTAAATCTGATCGATAAGTGCAATTTGCACTGTCCTTTTACTTTTTAGATCAGAGCGCGCGAAATAGCGTTCGTATACGCATGCGCATTGGTATTAAGTTCTAAACCAGTTGATTCCCATTACTAAATTGTAGGGAGTAGCAGTTATAATACGGTTGTAATATGTGTATACCTGTATTCTTCTTTCAATATTATTCTTGAAAATTAAGACGTGATAACTTGCTATGGAAATTCTGAAAACAAGACAATCGCACAATGTTAAAATATAACAAATTTATTTAATATGTAAAAAATGAACGGTGGATTAGTCTATTGCTACATTAAAATATAATCTCCGGATAGTTGATACGTTTGACCTTCAAAATACTTTAACAACATCAACACACTGTAGTTTTACTTTACTTTTCCATCCAAATTGAGCTGGATGTTCCCAAATTTCCCATCTGGGATTAATTAAGTACATTTATATTAGAGTTATTTTATCGTATCTTAAAGTGCAGGTCAAAACCAAACAAAACAGTCATTATCTTTATTTGTAGTTTGTACTATACTGTACTGTATTGCTAGCCTGCAGGAACCAGACAAATCTGCGAGCAAATATTGTATTTGCTCTTGCATGTGTCTGGCCACTCTCCTGTTCAGACCGATATCAAGCACCTGGCCTGGGTCGGGCCAATCACAACTGTTGATCTAACATGTAGCGGCTCTAATACGATGATTGTGCAGAGGAGCGCCCTATTGGAGCGCAGTTGAGGCATTTTCATAAACAACCAAGTTGGCTGCCGCTGATCTGTCACACGTTCCGTTGCTATGATTGGTTGTTGGTCTATCCAATTGCTTCCGGAGGCATTTTGGTTGGCACCCGTTGATAACGCCCCTTGGATAAATGAATTGAGAGGTTCCAGACTAATATGCATTTGCGAATTGTCTGGCAATGTCAGGCTAATGTACTGCTATAGCCTACAACTACATAAAAAAGTGCATTTGTGTTATTTCTCGCTATTGCTGGAATTCAGCTTTGGCTATTTCAAAGTGATTTGAAAATACGAAGGGAAATACCCTATAAGTGCAAACTTACTCTGCAGCTAAATAGCTATCTTTAAAGCATAGTCATAAACAAACCAAAATGCACCCAGGATGTCCCCTCAGCCGTAGTCTTCCTCATTTGTTTTAAAGGAAGTGCACCATGCTGTCCTCGCACTCCTTGGGAACGGTGAGCTTGTAGTTATGGCACACTAGCTTGTAGTTCTGCCCGTCGTTGTTGTCCCAGTGGTCCACCCCACACACACTGTATCGGACGGCAAACTCCAACACCGCCCCTGGCTGCAGGAACGGCGGCACGGGCAGGTGGAAGCGGAAGGTGTCAACGCTGAGGTGGCCGCCTCCGTCGTCGGGCCGGGTGACGCTCTGCACCCAGGAGGCCTTGGTCTCCGTGTGGCTCTTCCACTCTGTGAAGGAATAGCGGACGCTCACCTCCTTATCAAAGTGCAAGTTCAGCACCTGGGTGATGCCGATGACGCCCAGTTCGAAACACAACACCCGCTCAAGAGACACTTTCTGCCTGTGGAGGCGATGGAGGAACTCGGGTTGATCCCCAGGCTGCTGGGAGAAAACAGGTTTCAGGTACGGCAAGGAGATCTCCAGGTGCGTGCCGTCAGTCAACTCGGCGCCCATCAGTAACCTGAAGGAGACGTGTTGGGGTATGAAGGGGTCTTCACCGGTCTTGAAGAGCTTGACGTCCTCCAGGTCAAGCCCTAAGGAGTCAGCGAAACGCACCCTGACATTTCTGCAATGCTTCTTCCTTTCCTGCGGGGAGGGCAGAGATTTGGAGCGTCTCTGGATGATGGGTCTGGGCACGGGTTCACAGGAGAGGCCCCGATTTAGCTCTTGCTGTTCCTTGGGTGGAGAGACTCTGGGGGCTGGGGGTCGGATTGGGATCAGTTTCCTTTCTGGCACGTGTTCATTAGCACTGAGCATGTCAGACAGGTTGATTGTCGTGCAGGATGTTGGGGCATTGCTGAAGGGACCATCAGTATCACTGTGGGGAATCCTTGTGTTTCCAATACACCAACCTCGATCCATCTTTTCCTAGACAGAACATAAGTTAGAATAAGTATAGAAAATACGTGCATATACTTATACATAATATGCTTTTACTTTTGAAGGAGAGTAATTCTTTATAACGGTGAAAAAGATACATTAGCACCAAGTCAGTCATTGAAATTATCGAATGTTTTTATTTGATTGTTGGCTTAGAAAATATGAGAGTGGGCGTGTGCAAAAGGAGTGCGCTACGTGCATATCCAGTATGCGTTCTCATCCAAATCTGCCGTATATTTTTGTATACGCTGAAAGACTGGTTAATAAGACTGTAGTATCTCACCACGATATGCAGCAATGGATTATAAAATGCAAGTTGTAGCATAGGCTTGTTGTAGTCGAGGCTTGATCCACCAGTTATATAAAAAAATATAAACATTGAGCATTGAAGTAGCGCATTTCCGTGCGTCAGTCGTGCCTCTGTGACTTCCGCAATGATATCTGATTTGTAATGATAATAACACGCATAAGCAATGCACACAAATCGCACGCATGCTATATAAATCGAAGGTTCCGTTGAAGAGCTACAAATGTGCGCGCAGCTACTGAGATGACCCAGAAGGACGAGAAGGTGCAAAGGCTTATGGGGAATTGAGTATATTACGATTTGGACCGTGAATTATTACGTTCTCTGGTTTGTTTTTCGCATGGACTATATTAGATGCATCGCTAAATAGGTGGCAAATTGTGGCATGCAGAGTTTAACATCCACTTTATCTTTCAACACTGGTTGTGTATGAAAATAACCAATTGCCGTGAACTACAATCCCCATACTATCGTTGTATTATTTCATAAAGCGCAAGCAGCAAGTTAGCAGCAGGTAAACAAACCCATTTGACAGCGAAGGCGAATCAAACAAAGCTTACACGTTGAAAACGCGTCATTTATAGTTAACGTCAAGGAAAATGCCAGTCTAAAAACAGGGACGTATGTAGATGCGGTTTATGGTATTTTATTTATTTCGAATTAAAACGACTGGAATATCAAGACAGGTGCTTATGCGCATCATGCGCAGCAGCATTTCTGCGAAACTGGACGTTTTGAATGTTAACGTTATCATTTTAGGAATTGAATCTCTTGGACGAGATGTAGGTTGTATTCTATAGCTAGAATACCTCATTGTTTTGGACTGAAAACAACCTGCAAAATGGGACCCATCATGCAGGAGCGAACAGCATCCACGACACTGAAACGCGTTTCCTCAAAAGATAAAATTAAGGTTCGAAACGCTGAAAATACTGGGCTTGTGACAAGGTAAGCTTCTTTGCCAAACAAATGTATGCAATTATAACATTACTTTAGCCAAACGAAGATCTTTATGTTTTTCTTATTTCATCTGTTTCCATAGTTCAAAGAAGGGAAACAAGGTGAAAAAGGCAAGTGGGCAGTTGAAGAATGGCCTTCCAGGTCTGGGTCAGGAAAAGGACTTGGTAGCAGCCGTCCACAAGGTGAGCCAGTGGCTGTTAGACTGTTATGAAATAATAATATGCTTGCAGGTGGATGAAAGAGACAATTCTCCCATCTCATCTATTTGATTACAGGGAACGCAGTTAAGAGGAGGCAAGGTCAAAGCTGCCATCTCAAGAAACACAAGCAAACTTTCAAGGTAATATAAAGTAATGGTACTGGAAATTATATGTACATGTCTTTGGGTTAGTTAAACCCAGAGTGGTAAATTTGCCAAGGTTTCCTCACATAAACTTGTTTTTACAGCCCTCAAGACGAGGGACCTGTTAAATCTCAAGCCCCCAAGCACTCTTCGACACGAAGGAAAGAGGAGAAGCGAGAAATGCAGCGATTGACACCGTGCTGCAACGAAATGGATCAGAATCAAAGTAGGATGGGCAAAAACCGAAGGGCCCTCTCCCTGCCTCTCTCCCCCATCTCTGGCCTGCGCCACATGCCAATGCACTCCCCGGCCCCCACTCCAGAGGCAATGCACCGCCACTACAACCAGAATGAGGACGACACAGACAGTGCAAGCGACCTGTCTGACTCCGAGCGGTTGCCCATCCTCCCATCCCCCTGCACCCCCTGCACCCCTCCTCACCTCAACCTGAGGGCCGAAGTCATCAACACCAGTGACTTCCCGCCAGACTTCCCGGGGCCCGGTGGTGCCGCGTGCGATGAGGAGGAAGAGGACGACGCGGAGAGGCTCACCTTTAGCTACCCAGAGTTCCTGCCTCCCCCCTTCAACAGCTGGAGCCTGCGACAGCTGGCCGTGTTCCTCCACACCGAGGGCCGCAGCGCCCCCAGGCCTAAGCCCGTTGGGGCGCTTGAGAAGTACCTGGAGCGGCTGCTGCAGCTGGAGTGGCACCAGATCCAGACAGTGCAGGCAGAGAGCAGCCGCACGGCCGGCAGCCGTCACAGGCAGCTGGGGTTGCCGTCCTCCACCGCTGCTGCGGCGGCGGCGGCGGCCCACCCGCCCAGGCCTCACACCGCTCCCCCGACCCGCCTCAACTCTCCCAAGGGGCCGCGACAGGGCCAGAGAGCACCCCCCTTTGTGTCCCTCAACACGCCTACGTCACCTGCCGCCACCCAGCAGCAGTTGAGTCGCTACCCCGTCTGCCCCCAGTGTCACATCCGCTACCCGCTGTGCAACGGGAGCTGCTCGCCGTACGCATACCAGCGCCACTCGCGCCTCAGTCCACTGATGGAACGGAGGTCCAGAACCGGGGCGCCCCCCAAGCGCAGCAGCAGTGAAAGCCGGGCCTTCTCTTCAGATGGCAGGGCCCCAGGAGGGCAAGGAGGAGGAGGAGGAGGTGGTGGTGGTGCGCAGACTCCCGTGAGCCCGTCATCAGCAAAGAGTCACGTCAAACAGATGCAGGCGGCTGGAAATGCCAGAAAGACCCTCCACCAGGAGCCAGGAGCTAGTGGTGGTGGTAGCCAGGTCGCAAGCGGTGGCGGTAGCGCTAGCCAGGTCGCTAGCAGCAGCAGTGGCCATGTCGCTAGCGGTGGCGGTACTGGTAGCCAGGTGGCTAGCGGCAGCAGCGGCCATGTCGCTAGCGGTGGCGGTAGTGGTAGCCAGGTGGCTAGTGGTGGCCAGGTCGCTACTGCCAGAGGTCAGCCGAGGAAGAGTCGCGTCAGAGCCAACTCCGAGACGGATGTGAAGAAGGAGCCCGGCAGCGGTGGCACTAAAGGCCCCAATGTGGAGAAACGAATCACTTCCGGAGGGAAACGAGAGCTGAACGCAGCTAAGAAAGCAGAGCGGGACTGTCAGAGAACGGAGACGGGAGGAACGGCCACAAAACCCAGCATGAAGAGAACGGCGAAGGAGACGCCGTCTCTTTCTAAACCACCACCGGGTAGTAGGCCCAATGGCAAAGCAAAAAATGTGCACTTCGTAGCTAAGTAAACTCGTACTATAGTCATTACGCTTTACTTAATGGTTACTAAATAGAGAAGCTTCAACTTATGCTTGCTTTATGTGTAATATGTGTATTACTAACATGTCACAGTTCTACAGCAGTCCAAATGAAGCCGTTGCTTGCTGCAGTCAGAATATCGATATTAATAGTGATATAACAACAAGTCTAGTGATTAAACAGCAATGAAGCATATTGCAAGACTCATATATACAAGGAATATGCAGACATCAATCTAAATGTAGTTTTTGATCATGAATTTGCACTTTGTCCAGCTCATTGTACCTTTACACAGTACGAGATTACACAGTACAAAGTAGTACAACGTAGTTCTGCTTTCGATGTAACCTGAAGTTTGTTACACTGCAACCATTCTAGTAGTACATGCTGTTGATGTAGGAAAACATATAGAATAGGACTCTGTATATTTTGAAAAATCACCATGGACCAAGTAGTAATAGTGGGTATATCTATCATCACGTATTTGTCTCTGAGTAAAGGATTTCCTTTTCATGTTGGAATGTATTTGTTCATAAGAGCGCTTTGTTTTTTTATTTGTCTGTCTTTTTCAAGCCCGCTTTGGTGCCTCACCCTTAAGACGTTACATGCTACATTATTAGTGAAAAAGAAAAAGAGTTGTGTTGAAAAGAAGTTCTTTCAAATGTACTTGTGGTTGTCATATTTCGGTCAGAAGGGCTTTTGTTTGAACAAAGTTGAATTGTACTTTCACTACAAAATATTTTGCCTAGAGCTGAGCTTTTTCTCGTGTGTAAGAGACAGTGTAATGTTTGCTACAAAAATATGCATATTTTTCCAGATTTTTGTATATGATAGTTATATTTATTGGAAATATGTTATGTTCGATGTTTATCCATGCTTTATATTGTTACGTATACATGTTCATGTGCAAAAGAAAAGAATCTACCAAATAAGCTGAATGTATATTTTCTGTATCGTCTGTCAGCTAAACCATTGGACAATTAAGTGATTCCATGACATTTCCATTTCTATCGTAGTTTACATAGTGGTTTAAAAAGTACCATTAAAAACAATTCATATATATCATAGAATGCATACTTTTCTCTAGGATACTGTTGATGGTAGATGATAGTCTTAACAGTCACCATGTGAACTTGTTTCATGAAAACACTGGATCAAACACTGATTGATGTGTTTGAGGTTGTTTCCCTTCACTTGACATGTAAGAAAAGCATCAAAGCAATAGGTTATGGGACTGGTGGTCTATAAACTATATACATGTATAGTACATTGTTGACCCGCACGCTAAAGATTGTTGTATGTATTTTCTCAATGTTGACTGCAATTATTTGTAAGGCATAGAAATAAATGTTTTGCACTCATTTCAATTGCTTCTTTTAATCGGCAAGTAAATAAATACAAAACAAAATACAACATTGGTTACTTGACAATCATATCCTCTTCTGACCAGGAAATGGCTTAAAAATCTGCCGTAGCTGCCTCTTCCTGTCATTCACACACCCTGAAACATAGCAACATAATGAATGCTGTATTAGGAGTTTTTCAGCACCCATGATTAGTTTATATCCAAAGAAATCATAGTCCGCGTTTAAATATTTTACAGGTCAGTTCATAAGTGGCATCAATAATTAAGACTTTGAAAAATACATTTTTCTTCTGCCGCAGCCAATTTACCTAAGTGGGTGTTGGCGGTGAAACAGGAGCTACTTAGTGTCTCTGGGTTGGCGTCCTCTCTGTAGACGGGCCCGTCGTTCCACATGAGGTCGAAGCCGCCGACTCTCTTCTCCCTGCCTGTCAGCCTAAAGGGTCACAGACACAGCTCCTCAGGTCAGACCGGTGCTTCTGGCCCATGCTCCATATTGTCTCTGTCTGCGACCTGAGCGCTTTCTCTGGGATGGGAGACCCTGGGCTGGGGATGAGGGCGAACATATTGTTCTGCTACAGAGTTATGTTGCTCTGTAACAAGCAGCGCCTGCTTCACTGCAACTGCAGATTTGACCCCTCAACCCATGGCAATGTGATGCTTTTTACACTAGCTAGCCCGCTTGGACTGCTTTCGCAAAACGGCTGCTCGTCTTTGTATATGCGTCAGCAAAACAAGGGCCGGAGATCTGTGTACTTTCAGAGCACTGGGCCGCTGAGGAAGTGATGGCGGCGGCACCCTTACCCCGTACACGGGGTTAGTAGATGGATGGATGAATGGATGTAGGGTTAATCAAATGAAGGGAGGGCAATACAACTGCAACTGACTTGACTGAAATGTACATGTAAGTGACGAGGTTAAGTCTCGATGCATCAGGGTGCAGTTTCCAAGTCAGTTTCTTCCAAATAGACAACAGAGTCAAGACTTCTCGGTCAATACTTTATTTGCCACCCCAACAACCAACGGCATCCAGCTACATGGTTGACCCTCATCTTTTCACTCTGTGTTACTCCCTCCCATTATGTGTTACTCTCTCCCATTATGTGTTACTCTCTCCCATTATGTGTTACTCTCTCCCATCATGTGACCTCTCCCATTATGTGTCCTCTCCCATTCGGTGTCACTGTCCCATTATTATGTTTTTAATTCATCAGAAAACACAGTACATCAGAACACATGACAAGGGCGGGGCTTTCAGATACCTTCCAATCATTACCTGTTAACATACAAAAAGGTGCAACCCCCTGATTCCTAATGGGTTACCGTTATACAGAAAAGGCCAATCACAAACTGCCAACACCCTCTGAAGGTTGAACAGTTGGCGGGGTGTGATACTTGGGTAAGATGGCCCCCAGACCTGTTGGTCTGCAGGGGATCTGATGTTGGACTGTCAGATGAAAGGATGGCCATTTGATGCTAATACCAATCCCTCAGTTGCTCCCGTGATCAAATCCTAAAGAACAGTAGGGGGCTGGAGACAGAGGTCTGGCAGGGAGGAGGATGAGAACAGGATGAGGGTGAATCCACATCAAGTGTTTGATCAACTCCGTAAGAGCAGTGGGGCGATAGAGA
>OMKX01056416.1:0-10912 GCA_900302425.1 Brosme brosme
CCTCTCTCCACTCACACCAACACCAACACACCTCATTTAAACCATCCATTCCCCACATGGTTCCACTGCATGAAGTCCTTCTAGATTATTCTATCATTTATTACATATCATGAGTGAAATAGCCTTAGTTGCATCGTAGTGACGACGCTGGAGTTTTTAAACTGGTAAACATAACGGTGTTAAGCCACCAGCTCACTGGAGCGGCGAACACCGCGACTGAAGAGCAATGTGTCCTCGTTAGTCAGACACCATAGCTGCCCTGCTGCAAAGCCCCACGCTTTAGTCTTCTTTTCACCGGCCAGAAATCACCCAGGTCACCCTAGGACCCACGAGGGATCATTATGGGGTGTCCAGGACCACGCACCAGGGGGTAGGCTAACCCCCCTAACCCCCGGGCCGGCCCTCAATTAGCCAGCCACACTTCCTCTGGGAGAGGGAGGAAGTCAATAAGGAGTCCTTTAACACGGCGTTCCACCCCGGGCCAACCCCCGTGACCTTAAGGTCACAGGCCACAATGCGGCCCCATCCGGAGTCGTGTCACCAGCCCCGTGTAGGACGGCGAGGACACCGGCCGTCTGCATTCACACCCAGCCTGCCGCCGCATCCGTCTATTGAGGGGCCTGAGAAACATGCCGTCCTATACACATGCCCACAAGGAACCACCTCGCCCCTCGCTCCGGAAGGACTCAACAAAACAAGTCGTCTTCGTCAATTCACATCTCCTGGGCTGATTAGGAGCGATAGGGTCGGCCTTTGTTGACTGAATGAAAGTAAAAGGAGATTAAAATAGGGGGTTTGGGGCGTTTGGTTGCGTACATACGACTGTGTCTCAGTGGGAGCCACCTGGGATACCCAAAACTGTTAGCGGCTAATCCGTTAATGCGCTATAGATGTGGAGGCCTATCGCTAACGGGCGCTGTGCTAGAGCTTTGGGTCACTGTTTTCCAAACATGGACCATGATCTGTTCTGAATACATGATGGAGGCTTGTATATAATAGCAAATACAGTGGGAATGTCCACATTTTTTTAAAGTGTGTCTTTTTGAGAGGACGACTAATAACCATTACTTTATTTCTGATACACTTGGGAATTATGAAAATATATATGCCTACAGGCCTGATAGGCTACTTGCAATAAAAAAAATCGGGGAGTGCCCGAAAGAACTTTGCAACGGATTTGTAAGCACAGATACACACATATTTTGTACCATTTTTCTGTATTTTTTTATGTTTCATATTTTTTTGTAATAAAAAAATAGAACAGCAAAATATTTGCCCAAATTTGTACAAAATAGGGTACTTTGCCCTTAGTTTCTTTAGTAGCCTTGTGGAAACCTGTATAGCTTTCATAAATTCACTGTAATTTCTAAAATTATTTGTATTTATATTCAGCCAATTTGAATCAGTCCGAATCACCTCCTTTGAAATTGTGTGGAATTAATTTTTTAATAATAATTCTGCTTTGAATGAATGATTCACTATACTACTAAATACACGATTACTATAACTGCAACTATTAAATAATAAAATACATAAAAGTTAAATTGTGTCTAGGTTTAATTATGAATAGAGGTGACGTGCACAGTACGTCATTAACACATTTTGATTACGGCTCGTTGATGCCACCTGGCGACGAGTTAGAATATCAGTGCGATATCATCTTGACCATGTATTTCAGCATATATTCATTACTACCTCAACACATCAAGGACTGGTGGAAAGGAACTAGTAAACTGTACAGTATGGGCCCTGCACCCTTTGGATAGTCCTATGCTGCCTAGGACAAGCTATAGTGCCAACCTCATAGTTTTCCTGCACTGATTATCATGTATTGCAAAACCATGTTCTGTGGAAAATGACAAACTAATGAATTAACGATGCAAGCAACATTCGCAGGAGGGAGGTAGGACCAGGGCATTATGAAAGTTTGCTTATTTCTGTCCTCCAGGAGCATGCATGAAGATGATGGGATTATCCAAGAAAAGTTTAGGAAGAACCAAATAAGGCTGCAATACAATTACAGTAAATCAGCAAAAACGATACGTGCCCTTTATAAAAGGTTTAAGTGTAACTGAAAGGGTTTGTGATTGGCTAATGAAAGAACAATTAAAAAAAATGTTTTGTTTTAACCCAAACAACGCCTGGGTTATAGGGTAATAATATTTAACATACCAATACATGCTCCCCTGTAGAAGATGTGTAGGTCTACCAAATGTACTGAAGATTGGTTGCAAAGGCAAAGGGTTGCGAATACAATGATATGCAGATGAGGTCCTAACCATGGTCATAACGTACTAGTTTGCAGACCAATCAAATGAACAAGATGGCCGCCATTTTGTACGTGACAGGCCACGCACACAATCAACATCCTCTCCATATTGTAGATGCGGATATGCAGATTTACCTGGACCTGCCCACTGGACTGGACCTGCCCCTAAAGATGTGTGATTCTCAAATAAGACAACGGAAATGAAACTGCTATGGTTTAAGAAATTTATTTTAATCACCGCGCTGTCCTACAAAACTTTATTATAACATAAAGTTGATGGACAAAACTGTGTCGATATAGGTTCCCCACAACAAATTATTGGAAAAGTATTTGACGGTTTTGATTTGCTGTGTTTCTTATGCGTGGTTACCTCACGCATAAGAACCATGGGCTGAATATAAACACATAATAGGCCTACAGGTTGTACATTTGTTTGCTGTTTTGCATAATAGCCTACTCCAAATCCATCTTTAAATTCATCGGTGTGAAAATATTTCTATCTCAACATAATCCCCCAAAATATCCTGTTTTAGTAGACGTACAAGGGTTCTATGGAGCATTAGCACCATCTAGCGGCGTAAGCCACTAGACGCAACATCATCCCATTGCTTTGGACACAGTAGGGTTCCCATGGATTGGTGCATCCAATTTTACAAAGTAGAAATCAGTATAAAAAAAGAAAAAAAAAGAAAAGAAGAAAAGAAAAGTATAAAAAACACATCTTTTTTTTTTTTAAGTTAAGAATAACTTAATTTCTTAACATTACAAAACTGGTCTAATTGTTGTTTATGTTTTGTTTGGAATCGTCATCATAGCATATGTCAATGCACAATCGAAAAGATGGGGACAAAAGAAGTTTAAAACTTGATATCCCAAAACTGTGGCGACGCCTCTGTGGTTGTAGATTCATCGTCAACGTTGTCTTGGATAGCCGAAAACATCACTCCGGTTGATGAATAAATGTGACCCGCGGCCTCCAACATCCTTCCTCCAACTACAACAAGAAAGGTGATGACAGTTTAAAAACGAGATAAAAGTTATAACTTATAATAATTTGTACATTTGATTTTGAAGGGCATTAAGAGTTACTTATATCTGATATGAATGTATGCAAACTATGAACAGGATTACCATTACACAGTAACAGCAGACAGATGGAATAATAAGTTGCTAGAATGAGCCAGCCCTTTTCTGTCTCCCAAGGTCAGACACTGAACTGCAGATTTCACTTTGTATAATCATGGATGTTCCTCACAATCAATACAATCATATGACGATAGTAGCAATGCCAACTGTACAACTATACACCACACAACAGCGTTTATAATAATAACATTGGGGATTTAATAAGGGATATTTTTTCACATTTTAAATGTGACTATTTGTGTACAGTTAGCTCTAACTTTCTTGGACATGTTCTGTGTCCTTTCTTCCTGGTCAAGTTGGAGGCGTGGCCTACAGCTTACCGGGGATGCATTGGATCTGAGGCTCCTCCCACTTGCCCCCCGCTAGGCAGCTGACCAGGGGGTACCTCCTCTGGCGGAACCCTTCAGCGCAGTGGTAGCGCACGGCTGCCCCCGTCTGGTACCTCTGGACGACTCTTCCATAAATGGACGCGTTTCTCACTCTGGGCGGCGGGCCGCACAATGCTGTCGGGGGGGAAGAGCGAGTTAGAAAAGTCAAAAGATCCCAAAACAAAAGATTGGATCGATTCTGATCTGACATTCTAGGACATGGGCCGAAACTTGTGATGTATTGTATCAGAATGCATCAAAAGTAGAACTCAAAAGAGCACAAAAACACCTATTACATGGAACAGGCAGAGGTGTAATAGATTCAGAACAGGTGTAGCTCATTAAGTTAATCTGTGTGTAGGCATGCCAGTGTCCATAATTAACGTCATGACACACACCTGTGTTCACCCATACGATAACCCCGCTGTGATAGATGCCTGACATGCATAACATTATAAATGACATTGAGTTTTATACAATGTGAAGACAACTTAAGTCTGAAGTCACTCACTGGTGCCTTTCTTGCAGGTGTATGCCAGGTGATAATTACACGGCACGTCGCTCCATCGGCCACCGTTGTGCCACATCATCACCACGCAGTCTTCCCCGGACAGGAAGTAGCTGTCTGGCTGCCCTCTGTGCCAGTTATCATAGAGCTGTACAGAGGGAACATGAAAACAAAGCGCTTTTATTTTCCTACTCCGACAGCTGTACAGAGGGAACATGAAAACAAAGCGCTTTTATTTTCCTACTCATAGAGCTGTACTAAGGGAACATGAAACAAAGTGCTTTTATTTTCCTACTCATAGAGTTGCACAGAGGACACATGAAAACAAAGCGCTTTTATTTTCCTACTCATAGAGCTGTACAGAGGGAACATGAAATCAAAGCGCCTTTATATTTCATACTGATAGAGCTTTACAAAAGGAAACCATGAAAATGTATGTTTTCACTTGACCACTCATTGTGTGGCTTTCCTTTTAAAAAACGGTTAATGATCTACATATATCTGTCACTTCTTAGTTTATGAATAATTAACTAAGAAGAATTTAAATACATTGAGGTGGTTGACTTAATGTGTTTAATATTAAGACAACCACCACTTTTTAATTGAATGTTGCACGGCTGCCCTTCTGTCTCACCAGTGGGTTTCCATCAGACCAGCGGAAGTCTCCTTCGATGGTCTTGTCATTCAACCCGGTCCATTGGTACTCCTCGTATTTACCTTGGGAGAGGATACGACCAGACGGTCATGTACCACAGCTGGTTTGTATAAACATAGAGCTCCAGAAGACTTATAAGGAAGAACTGAGGAACATTTAGCCTATGATTATTTCATTACATCCACATCGCAATTCCCTCCAGTGTCTCCATTTAAACATTTTGCTCAATCATGTATTATGGTCAAAATGTTCGTTTTTATTTTACATTTGATCTGGTACGATCAAGACAAATATGACAAATCACGAAAATGATGGAAAGTTCCCAATCAGAGACAGTGCTGTCAAAACATGGTGGTGACTTTCTTACTTTTTTTGGTTTACTTCTTTTACTTTTTGCACAACTCTGACCCATTCAACCCATCACACAATCACAATATCTTTGCTTAGTTTGTATTGTCTTAAAATACATCCCACGCCACATCCCCCTCTATATTATTCTAATAAAAATAATCTTCCACAGGCAGACAAGACCGGACTCAAGCCCAACTAAAGCAAACATAACCAGCAACAACCATCATATCAACAGTATCACATGACTCATCAGCGGCGGCCATTTTCCACCTACTGCTGAGGAAGGCCTGCTCTTCGGGGCTCATTATGGACACCAGGTGGGCCCCGGCCATGCGGCAGTGCAGCTCGGCCACCTCCCAGCTCAGACGCTGGCCGTAGTGGCGGTAGCAGAAGCCCTGGAACTTATCCCAGCCCGGCTCACACCGCACCACGTCTGGGAGGTCAAAGGTTAGGGAGAGACCGGGAAAGCAAACGGTGAGACAGACAGTCCCTTTTTAGACATGGTATATCAATTCTTTATTATATTTGTTTTAAAACGTGTATTATATTACATTAAGTATTAAATCATACGTTTAATATTTGTATATACTGTATTTGAGGATGTCTTGAATAATTCGACATCAGAGTATAATTATGAAAAATACATTCCACAGTATGTACTGTATTGCAATGGGAATATATACGGTATATTAAGTAACAGTGAGAGTTCGTGCTGTAGGTACGATTTAAGAGCCATTTTCTGGGTTGTAACTTGTAAGATATGGCCTAGCTCAGTCAAATGTGACACTTCTCAATGGCTTTCAAAACAGTCTCTTGTGCTCGCCTTCAACATTTGTAATGTTATTTTTTTATATTTGTAACATAGCTTACCAGTTTGACAGAGGTCCCCTCCATAGCTGGGCAGACAGAGGCACTGGACACGGCCGCTTTGCTCCACACACGTCCCCCCGTTGAGACAGGGGTCCACCAGACATGCATCTAAAACATGCACAATGTTGTGTTTTTTTAAAGGACGGTCCAAATAACTTCAATGAGGAAATGACTCAGGAGCACATTTTCACAACTCCCAAGCCCACTGTTCATCGTATTGTTTTGAGTGAATGTCAGTGGTACGGGGAAATCTGCCTAACTTATGTAAAAATAAACACTCTCTATAACTCCATATAACTCTAGTATTCATTCATACAATTTCGTTATTTTGTATAGTCTACACAGTACAAATAGTGTACAACATAGTAAAAAATCAAAACAAATATAATCGTTTGTAATCCAATGTAAGCTACGATTGGCTAAATAATTTAAGGTGACGGGATAATGTTTTAAATTTCATCCAACTTATTATCTGCCATAACCTGTAATATAACCATCTTTATGTTTGGATTATGTTGCATTTCAACTCGTTTAAATAATAGGGACATTTTTTTTTTCAACTCAATTGAAAGTGATGTTCTGGAAAAAATCCTAATCCTCTGATTGATATTCATCATCAGCATCAGCAGCAGCAGCAGCAGCAGCAGCAGCAGCAGCCTCCACTCAGAAGATGCAGAGAGGCTGGACCTCAGCAGAGCGGTCACAATGTGCATGGGGCGATAATTCCTATTCCGCAAACATGGCTGATGAGGCGGATTAAGGGCATTGTTCGGAGTGCCAGTCAACGGCGTACCCATTCCAGATGCAGTGACTCAAGCTAATCGAGAGCTGCTGGCTGCTATAAAAGGTAATGGGTCCATTCACACAAAAACGATTTAACTTTTCTTTTGAATCACAGACCTACAGTTAAAATCTTAATTCGATTTTATATCATACAAACATGTGTTTGTGGCATGCCAATAAGGATATACGAGTGGAACTAAGTGGAACATATGGTTTGCGCTCCAGGCTAGGTGTTGAAGGAAAGATTTACTGTAACAATGAAAGAGTGCATTGTTTCACCTCTTCCTGCCGTTACCATCATTATACAACTCAAACACTGCCTGGCTACACATGAGTTTAGGATCAACTAGGATCACTACAAAACTGTAACGATTTGTCTTAAAGCTTTTAAATGCTCCTAAATAATTGAATCAAAATGTATTAGCGACCTGGTTTACGCTTTTATAGTGGGAGAAAGCAAACCAGAGGGTTGAGCTTGATCGTATAACTCTTGCACCTATACAAAGAGTACAGACCTAATGTCAACACAGGTTCATTTAATCATTTCTTGAAAGTTTAATTCAGAACAAATTACCTTTTTTTGTGCAACAAACATGATATTTTGTGCTTTCTAATTAATAAGGAATTACCATCAGGATTTGTGCATTCAATCTCATCAGCATTATCTAAAATGATTGCATGTGCCATCCACAATTATAAGTAATTAAAGTCATGTTCACATTCATGTTCTGAAGCTATTTCATATAATATATTTTTTGTATAGTCTAGATCAAATAGAAAGCTGCCACCCCTTCAGTTTTTTTTGCGACCTGTCTCTGGGGTATTTTACTTGGTGAAGGTCAAAAACAAATATCTAGGTCTACAGCAATCACAAGGCAGAAGATCTGCAGAAATCCTGGTGCTCACAGTTTTTTTTTTCATTAATTAACAAAAAGTCGCTGTCATTTTTTTAAAGACAATTCAGTTGTATTTCTGTTAATGTTTTGTTAAGCGACAAGAAACAAAAACAAAATGGCCACTACAGAGCCAAAGCCTATGTTAATTCTCTAATCTAACATAAGAGAAAAGTTACTAACTAACATCTGAACATTTGATCAATTGATATTTTCAAATATACCCATTCACAGTATTATCTAAAAACATTGTGCAATTATATTGATCAACACAGTGACATTCAAGTTTGAGTCCTTCCTGCGGCTATATGCTAGCCTGGGAACAAATCTACAAGCTCATGTTTTTTCTGCTCTGGCATATGCGTCTAGCCCCCCCTCCCGTTCAGAGAGATTTCCAGCAGACCTGGCCCGGGTTGGGCCAATCACAACTGTTGATCTAATATGGGGCGGGTTTGATACATGACTGTACAGAGGTACGCCCTATGGGAGCGATGTTGAGGCAGTTTCATAAACAGACAAGATGGCTGCCGCTGATGTGTCACCCGTTTCGTTGCTCTGATTGGTTGTAGGTCTATCCAATTGCGCCCAGAGGCATTTTGGTCTGTGCCCGTTGATAACGCCCCTTGGAAATCTAAAATGAACTGAGAGGTTCCGGACTAATACGTATTTGCTAATTGGTCTGGTGATGTCAGGCTGGCTTTTTACAGATTGCTGCAGAAAGTACTGCCCTTTTTTTGGGGGGGGGGGGATTCATTCAAAGGTTGTAATCTCAGGTACACAAAACATTCAGCTGGAGCTCGCAGAGATTCAGTTAAATTCAGTTGACACAGGCGAGGTACTTTGAAATGTGAATGGCGTCACCAGGACCTTTAGACTCGGGGGAAGGGGAAATAACGTCACAGACATTCGTGGTAAGAACTTCATAGAAGTCAATCTTTGAGTAAACAAGAAGAAGAAGAAATCAAGCACAAATAGACATGGCTTGTGTAACGTTTCCAGGTCTTGGTGGTTGGGGGGAGTGGGAGAGTAGTGTGGGGTTGTGGGCGTCAAACGTAGAAGAGGTCAGAAATATTTCAACGTAAATGGGAAGGAGCGCGTAGCGGGTCAGAGGGGTGAGTGCATCGGCGGACACCGAAGATAAAAAAAGAAAAAGCGGGGCCAACACTGGAGGAGGAGGAAGAGGGTTTGCGGAAGACGAGGAGGAGGAAGTCAATCAGAAAGTTTAGACAGGAAGTGAAAGCAAAGGGGGTGGGACTGGGCCAGATTTTTTGAGGGAATCATTGAATCGAATAGCAAGAGAGCAGGGTAGTTAGACTGATAAGAGTGGCTTCAACGTTACCTGAGGGGTTCCCTGCGCTCCCCACAGCAGCCCTCTCATTGGGCAAGATGAGCAGTGTGGGCGGCTGCGTGAGCATGAACTGGTCATCAACGCGACCTTGGTTCACCGGAGGCAGGAACGTGGTCGTCCGCGGCGGCGGCGGCTGCGGGGTCTTGCGGGAAACCTTGGTCGGCGTCGAAGCGACGGGGCTCCGCGTGTTCCACCACATGCTGTGCTTCTCGGTGTCTTCGGGAACTCTCCGGGTCACCACGGAGAAGAGAGAGGGTGCCTCCCTGCTGTGTTCGGGGTCCAGCAGAGACTCCTGTGCCGTGGATGTGGCCTGGGGCAGAGTCCAGCTGGGGGTCTGGGTGTCGATGGGGAAGCCGGCGAGGTGTTCGTCCTCTGGGGTGGTGTCGTTCGGTGCAGCGGTAGACTCGTGCTCCTGGTTCGAGCCACGGGATCCCGGTGTGCCCGGCTCCAAGGGGGCTTCTGTAAATTCTGAGGTTGGATCAGCTTCGGCCTCTTCCTCTTCCGGGACCTCCGCGGTGGGGCCGGCAGTCAGCCGGGCGCCGTTGACCCCCCTGTCCGGAGATTCAGTGGTACTCACGCCTGTTTCGGAGACGGTACCGCCCGCAGACGAAACCGCTCCAGTGGGATACACCTTCTGCGTGGTGGTGGTGGAGGTGGTCGCGTTGGTGGTGTTGGAGGCGGAGGTGGAAGTCACTAGGTCGTCGTATTCTGAGCTTCCGCTGCCTTCCTGACCGGTTGAGATCTCCCAGGGGTTGACGGCCGTTGAGTACACCTCCTGCGGGAGCTCAGCCTCAGAGACCTCCACAGGCGACGAGAGGGTAGCTACTGGGACTTCAGACGGGAGGTCAGTCGGAATGACCGTCGCTGTGGCGGAGGACAGGGTGAGGTGAGTCGAAGAGACAGGTGAGGTGAAGGATGCTGGCATGGTGGTTGAACCTGTTGCAATTGATCTGCCGTTTTGTCCATCAAAAACGTTTTCTGAAGAACAAAAAAACAACACAGTTGGAATTGAACAAGAGGAGACTTTTACACCACAACACGTCTTTATCAAGGTGCCTTATCAATGTATCATCCACATTTTTATACAATTCTGTAAAACCTTGTCAAAACCTTGTAAAGCCTTCCCTCATCACCGTATATTTTTGAGTAAACATCGTACTCGTCGTACCTTCAGAATCTTCGGCCGATCCTTCGACAGGGAACCACAAGGAGGTTAACTCCCTGGTAGGAGACATGGTTGAGGCCAGGAGCACACGTCTTTCTAACTCCCCCGGGGGTCGAGTCGATGAGGACGCTTGCTGCCTTTCGGTCGTTAGTTTGGTCTCTTCGAGGTTCAAATCAAGCGCGGGGTCAAGGGTCGTGGAGGTGACAACGGAGGTTACAACCTCTTGACTCTCGTCGATATCTGGAGTGCTGTCATTACCTTCCGAGTGTACCTTCATGTCCAAGTTGGTCTCGGGCATCGGCTGGAAATGCTTCGAGCCATCCGTCAGCTGAGACTGGTGCTCTTCCAGATTGACATCTGGCATCGGCTGGTAGTGCCTGTGAGGCTCGTACGACGGCTCGGGGAACTCGAGGGATTGGTCGGTTTTCTCGAGCTCTGCTTCGTAAAGGCCGGTGCTAGCGTTGCGGTTGGTATCCGTCACGTTATCGCTGTCGGGCACCAGCGTGGAGGACCAAAGGGGATGATTGGTGTCGTCCGTGGCGGTGCTGGTAGCAGG
>OMKX01056421.1:0-10635 GCA_900302425.1 Brosme brosme
GTAGTATAACAGAGCAAAAAACTACTATAGTACTTGTTTTACTTGGGGATTACTTGTTACCTACTATGGCACTGGAAATACTAACTTCCATTTCATAAAGCCCCTTCAAGTGTGAGAGTTGGAGATATAGTGAGAGAGGCTGCTATAGCCATCAAGAGAGAGGGAACTAGAGAGTTACATGAGACAGATGGGAAGGAGTTCAACACCAATAGCCAGTGAGATGTTTACAGAACTGGAGCGATACAGTTGGAGAGAGGGGTAGAGGTTGGTTCCTCACGTTGCAGCCTGACATGGCGGCTCCTCCGGCGCAGACCATGGTGGTCTTGACGTTGCCGCCCCACCAGTCGCTACGGCTACAGACGCTGTGCTCCACCACGGGCAGCAGGGCCTGCTGGAGGCGCTCGGGCATCGGACCGTGGGCTGGAACACAAGATGGCCGACACCGCCGTCCGTCAACCATCTTGGAAACTCACTGGACACTAGGGCGTCGTCGAAGTCGTTCACTTGTTCCCTATATAGTACACTATTTCCGGTCACTACTTTGTAGTGTACGAAATTTGAGTGTATAAATCTAGTTCCCGATAGAGTGCCCTACTTAGTACCCATAATGCACGTTAAAGGAAGTGTACAGCTCTCTGCACTTCTTTCAGCACTAGCACTTATCCCATGATGCACAGCGGTTTCCATTGTCAACGTCTGATCCAATGGAGAGGGTCGGCACATATGGTTCTTTATGCAATTAAGCAGTCTCATAATTAACACATAATTAGTGTCCGAATCCCCCCTATTACCGTCCTTACTTGTTCCCTAAATGGCGTACTCGTGATCACGATGTATCAGATGAGGGAGAGCCTTCGGACACGGCCCTAGTGTCCAGTGAGTTTCCAAGATGGCTGACACAGTCCACACATGTTCAAGTCCCACTACCCCCAGATAACAGGTCCCATGTTCATCACTGGGTGCAGAGACTTACTGTAGAGGTTCCCCCAGCCCGACAGGAAGCAGGGCGCTCCGTGGCTCAGGACCTCCCCGGCTCCGGGCAGACAGGCCGGACCTACAGACCCATCCAGGACTGGACTCTTGTCCAGCTTCAGCAGAGCCATGTCGCTCCTAGGAGGAAACCGCTTTGATTCACTCTCAGTATTGATCCCTTATTTAACCAGGTTAGCCTCTTAGAGATTAAACATTATGCACATATCGTATATATTAATGAATTTGGGGGTTTATTGTAAGTAGAAGGTCTGTGCATATTATTATTTTAAAAGTAATTTATTCTCTTTAATTGTTTTCCTGTTTTCCTGTCATTCTACTGATGTGAAACTGATATTTCCCATTTTGGCTTAATGAGGCTGACTTATCTTAAATCTTCAATATTGTATGGAATGATTAAACTAACAATATCAGCGCTATGTCTCTTCTTGTGTGTTTCCTCCACGCTGAATGAGGGAGCAGGTCTGAACGCTCACCCTCTCGCTACGAAGTCTATATCCCAGTCTGGATGCACAATGATCCGCATCACGTCTCGGGTCTGCTCGCTTCCCTCGTACACGCTCATGTCATGTTCTCCCAACACCACGCGGTACACATCCCCCGGCCTGGAACCACAGAACATCAAAATACACAATATTCAATATTAAGGTTATGTGATATGTTTATCCCATTAAATCAACAACTGTACTGCACTGAACCAGCATATGTATAATTATATGTATAATTATAATATTTTCCAACTGATTTTTATTATGCCATTACTTTGATATGCCAGATAATGGCAGACTAGTAGTCTGTCATTATCTGGCATATCAAAGTAATTGCATATGGCATATCAAAGTAATTAAATATAATTTTCCAACTGATTTTTATTATGCCATTACTGTATGATATGCCATTACTAATGACAGACTAGTAGTCTGTCATTATCTGGCATATCAAAGTAATGGCATAATAAAAAATCAGTTGGTAAATTACATTTAATTATAATATATATATATATACATATAATAAATATATAATATAATATATTCATTAGTCTGCCATTATCCGGCATATCAAAGTAATGGCATAATAAAAATCTGTTGGAAAATATTATTATACAAATAATGCTAATGAATTACATATGCTGGGTCATACACATCATTCGCTTGTCATTGGCTCATGATTAGCCAATGACAAGCGGCGTAGGTCAAGCCCCGCCCCTCAATATTTGCAATCACGCGACAGCTGCTGCGCTCGAGCAGCGCAACTGCGAGAGAGATTAACTGTTAGCTCGTCTGACTCCAACATATCAACATAAAAATGAATTAAAGCACCATTATGACTTTAAAGAAAGTAAAATACGTTTGTGTACGATTCGTTTTCGACTTTGGAGTCGATTACATATTTTCCCTTGGTTTTAGCGGTTGTTTTACTTTAATGTAGCGTCAACGACGTTTCTCTATACATTTAACTTGCTATACATTTAACTCTAACTGGCTGTTGAATTTGATGTAATTCTGGAAAAGATGTATCTGCATTTATATAGACATCGACGACAACATGGAATATTGATAGAAATGTTTTAATAGTAACTGGTTGTAGTTGTATGGTGTTTTTCTATTAACGTTTGGTTTTTCCCGCGCATGTCACCGTGATATGGGGAGATGCGTTCACTGAACCTCGGTATGTTGTATTCCAACTCCGCAATGTCTTTAGTTGTCGAAAATTAAGATTGTAATATATATTAAAATTGCGTTTTTGTCTTTTTTAATTGTGGATTAGGTATATTTTGTCGGTACTAAGTTATCTTTTTGTTTCTTTGTCCAGGCTTGGTGAAACTGTTTCGCTGTGATTTGATCCCTAATGGGATGAACGGGACTGAGCTACCCAAGCTCCCGGGACAGTTGGATTTGTGTCGACAAAAAATGACAAATGTTGAACTCACAAGAATGTCGTTTTATGTTGTTCAGCTAAAATAGCCTGACTTGTATTTTATTTGATGAATATATTGTCTTAATATTGTACTGCTCTTGATTTGTACATTCATTAAAGTTTTCCTTTGTATTATCCTATTTGATGTGTATTGCTGCCTTATTATTGCACTCTGCTTGATATTTGTATATGCATCATTAAAAGTTAGTCTGAATCTCAATAGTTAACTGATCTATTTCTTCATGGTAACTTGTGTATTCCTGGACTAGGGTGATTGGGTCTACTGAATTCACAAATGTCTAACATGTACTAATTTATTGACAATGTAATGCTTACTATTAGTACAAACATTTAAATATAATATAGCATAGAACAAATCTTATTTTGAAACAAATGATTGACTTTCAATGCCGTTATTTGCAGGCCTGATACGAGTATGGGTTGTTTTATTTTAATATAAAGCTATCGTATGGTCTGCATGTGTATGTCAGTGATTTAGTGGCCAGCGGTACTTGAGTGCTATCACACAAAATTATGACATACAATTGACAGATACCGAAACCCTACTTGGAGATTTTATTTATATATATATGGTATAAAAAAAATTAACATTTCTTTTTTTTACAAATTCTAATGCTAGCATTTCCCATCTGGAACGAATCCAGCCCATCTTATCTTGTTGTTGAGGCCTGGTAGCCTGACCTCTATGCCCTGGGATTGACTAGTACAGGGCTCTACTCTCCTGAGGCTGGCTATCAGACCAGCTGTGGTTCTGAGAACTGGGTTTACTCGTTGGTGTTGGTGAATTATTGGAGAGCAGCAGGATGTTGGCGGCTCTGCACTCTCCAGTTTTAGAAAATAGCTTGTGCAGCACTTTAGTTTCTTACTACTTCCACTCAAATTGTATGCTTGGTGGTACTGAGCCTCACTTGAAACGTCTGCTGATTGACTGCGATGTGAACGTAACAAGGATGTACGTTTCATTTCATGGGTTGGCCCGGAGCGTGGTGTGTACAGTTGTATTAAGCAACATAAGTTTATATTGGTACAGTGATACCCTACCATGTCTACCCAGAGATAATGGTTGTAGCGTCAATGGGTGTAATAGTGTGCCTGTTGGCCTATCATTAGCAACAAGTAGCAGTAGCATGTTTGGGTGTGACTCACGTGATACAGTGGCCCGCTGTCAGCACCCAGCGAGGACCAATCAGGGTTCCCCCACATGTATGATGGTAGCGGCTACCGTGTTTCACCTGCAGCGACACCTAGGGGACATTCAGAGAATATGGAATGTAGGGTAAAAGTGTAATAAAGAGTACAATATGTAATGGTGTAATGTAGCTTATAATATGTCTTGTAAGATAATGGTGTACTTGTGTTAACCAGTAGCACATGTAGTAACTGCAGTAAGTCCACTGCAGAAAGCATAGTATTTGTAGTACCTGCCACGGCCAGCTGTGTGGCCGTGCCTCCTCTCCATTCACCACCCTGTTGATGTTGGGCTGGACCTCAGTGACACCACAGCCATGAGCTGGAAACACAACACACCCAGGACTAGATACACCACATCTTAGTGACCTCAGGGACATCACATCCATGAGCTGGAAAAACAACACATCCAGGACTAGATACACCACATCCAGGACTAGATACACATCCATGAGCTGGAATAACAACAAATCCAGGACTATATACACCACATCCATGAGCTGGAAACACAACACATCCATGACACAACACCCTGGTGCTGGGGTTCACAACCTTTTTCAACCACACCAATTTTGTGTGAACTCATTGCACCACACTTGGCGGTCAGTAGTAGTTTAGCTGTTGGGGTTTGGAATCTAAAATGGACTATTCATTTAAACCTACAGCTTTTTAGTCAGGAATGTCCATTTGACCCCATATCAGGTGACCCTAAGTGGGCTCCCGACGCCCATGTTGGGAAACAATGTACAGGTGTTTGTTCTGCCATCCTAAGGTTCAGGAGGCCGGACAGAATGTCTTGTATAGATATGGTTTGGATAAATCTCTCGCTGCGTTGCGTGGGCTCCAGACTCACCCACGGCTGCCAGCAGCAGCAGTAGCCCCAGTCTCCACATGTTTTCAGCCTGCATGATGAACCTGTTGACGCTCCAGTCCGGCTGGACCCGGTGCTTTTATACCCCCTCCGCCTGTCTGCGCCTCCAGACCCACGGTGACCCCGTGACCCCGATTATCAGAACTCATGGTCGATAATAGCTGGGAAGAACTTCCTGTCCCACAGATGGACGTTATGTTGGAACGGTGGAGGACACATACTCTGGTCGTTGTTACTTATCAGTCACTGTCACAGTTTTTTTATCAGTTTTGTTCGTTTCATACTAAATGTGTACGCAGTATGTAGCTATATCACTATATCCATACTAAGTGATCATTAACAGCAATGATGCAAATGACCAACGAATACTATATAGATGAATACTATATAGACAGTACATTTATGTAAAGCAACTTCCAGTGAATACATCTTTTTAAAAGCGTGTCATCAATGAGCAGGAGGGCGAAGTTATGCCGACAGGTGGACTGCTGACATAAGGGCTCAAACTCACAACCTCTACACCTGTTTGAAACCATGTGAGCACTGCATAGAGATGGATAAATAATATATATGAATGAATGCATGCTGAAAAACATTTAGTTCTTATACATCTCATGGCTACAACTGTAAACACGCTCTGAAGGAGCACAAGTGATCCTCCCTACTTCACCGACACAATCTTTGGTGAGACACCGACGTTTGGCTTTCATGGTTTGTATTTGATATAATATAAAAGAAACGACTGTATAAGCTCAACAACCACTAGAAGTTGTAACGTTTCATGAAAACCCTGCTGACGTTAGCAGCATCAAAGGAAAGCTGAATCTGTACACGTCGCTGTAAATATTTAACATGATAACAAAAAGCTGGCATGAATGTTTCATGTGAGCAAACACGGCCACAGAGATATCATTTCATGTCTTACATGGACCCACGCACACGGGAAGAGCCTCAGCGCCGGGCGTACCGATAGAGTCTGACACACGGGAGACATTGAGAAAGGGATTTAGTGTCGTCGGCCATTTTGGATCAAATCCTACTTTCAGATACAAACTTTGAGGCTGCGACCACAGAACTGGATATGTTTGGGCTGTGTTCAAGAGAAACAGTCCTTGTAACAACTTTTCCCTCCATTTAATAACACGCTATGAAAAATCTGGACCCAATTTTTCACGCCTTTCCCAGCGAGTATCCTTTGTGTTCCTCAGGGAAAGGAGTCTCGTTCTCTGGAGAAGAGTGCACGTATCCACACACTTCCCCTTTTAAGTAGCAAATCAAATCAATATTGCCCCCACAAGCATAGGGCTGTGTTTTCTCTCGCTCTGTTATTTTAATTCTCCATAGCACATTCTTCTGTGCAGATTTATGAAGCAGACATGTGCGAGTGTGTGTGCGTAACTCAGGCCTGACAGAAGTGAGACTAATTCGGATTCTAGTTGCAGCAGACATAACTCATTGCTAAGTACCCCGTTTGATTACTGAATGAAACTGGAGTCTGGTATTGAAGGAGGAATTGTGTGTGTGTAGTATGGTGTATGTTTACACCATACTTTAAGATATTTACGAGTCATTTTTACTGGCCAATATATAAGCAGTTAACCCCTTTTGAAATGTTGGACTGGAGATACAAAGATAGTAATGCAATACTGCCTTTGATGTACTTTATTGTGTTAGAAGCAGTTTGAGCTAACCTAACAATGTTGAATGCAGGAGCCTATCCTGCTTTTGGGAGCGTTTCCCCCAGAGGAAGCTCGCTGCTACGCTTGGTAACTCTCTACTCTCAGAGAGGAACACACCTTATCCTCCCTGTTGGTCCCGGTGTGTCAGACAGAGATAGATGATCTTCCATCGGCCCGCCGCTGCTCTCGCATGCTCTATCTGCTCCGGTTTTTATAGAAATGTCAAGAATGTTCCATTTGGTGGCTGGAAAGCAACACAATCGAGTAGTCCTGCGTATAAATCACATTTAACAGGCTGTCAGGTGAGCTGTCCAGGAGTCTGCCTCCAGCCATTTAAATAAGGAACATGAGGAATATCAGGCATCCGTATGAAGCATCGCTGCACTAGTGTGTCATAGATGAGCTCATCCTCTCCTCCCATCCCCCCCGGGTGTGGAGGGCTGTCTCATCATCATATATACTGGAACTATAGGGCAGGATACACAGGGCTGGTAGGATAGTGTAGTGGTTAAGGCTAGAAAGGTTCTGGGTTCAAACCCCAATGTCTGCCATCTTAGGCATCCTGAAGCAAGATGACCTAAACCCTACCTGCTCCGTTAGTGTTTCTGTACTGTCTAACCCCTACCTGCTCCCTTAGTGTTTCTATACTGTCTAACCGCTACCTGCTCCCTTAGTGTTTCTGTACTGTCTAACCCCTACCTGCTCCGTTAGTGTTTCTGTACTGTCTAACCCCTACCTGCTCCGTTAGTGTTTCTGTACTGTCTAACCCCTACCTGCTCCTTAAGTGTTCCTGTAATGTCTAACACCTATCTGCTCTGTTAGTTTTTCTGAATTTACTGAAGCTTTGGATAGTTTCTGCTAAATGACTAAATAGTGACCTCATCCATCGCTCTCCTCCCCTTCCCTGCTCAACCTCTAAGCATCTGTCTCTGTAAGCTCCTTCCAATCACTGGAAGTAATTTTGTTTTTTACGGCATCTCCTAAATAAATATTATTGTAGTGATTACCGAAACTAAACATCTTGCACTGGACTATATTTCATGTAATGTACACCGCGCCTCCATGCTCTCTTGTTTTACAGTAGCATTCCTTGACCTCGCTGTGGTGGTAGAACGCCCTCTGAACGCTACAAACAGCTGGCTGGATGATGAGGCCCAGCATGCCAGGAACTCAGGCCCTCATTGGTCGATTCCATGTTCACCTTGGCAACAGTTGTCTCCATGATGGTGGGAGGTCTGAATGGCTTCCTCTACGTCAGGGCTCACCTTGTGGAATCACGCTGGCTGCTCTAAGGTCAAGGCTGCTGAGCGCTGAAACATCCGCAGTAGCCAGAACAGCAGCCTCGGCGGTTCAGGATCCGCGTTCAACAAACCGGCTGCTGGATCGAGTTGTCTGAAGTCAGGCTCTCCTCGACCATTTTGAAAATAACAGTTTGAATGACCCACATAATTCCTTTTCATACCTGGAAGTATCAACGTATTACAAAGGTTATTTGTAATCGTGAAAGCCCCTGTTGTGGTCCAGCCCTCCTCCTCGGTGAAGGTCAGAGCCCTGCCGGGGCTAGGGTCAGGGTGAGCCCTGTCCGTCAAATTAAAATCGGTTTAGTCCGTCCTAAAGCTATCAGCGTTAAACCTGCGCTATGTCACCATTATATTGCAGCCGTCACTTCAGTTCAAAGTGGAGTTTAGAGAATAATTTCACCCTTCCACCAACAGCTCAGAGGAAGAGGCGGGAAAGCGTGGAGGCCGAATTGAAACAGTGACATAGTGCAGCCTTACCGTTTTCACTCATTAAAAATAAAGGTTCAATAATGATGTCTTCCCTTTTAACTCAATCTGATCTGACAGCCCATTCGAGCTCTGTGTATGTTGCCCCTAACAACAGTTAATGTCTGTATTGACCCAATCTGCCATCCTCTTATTTCAAATGGAAACAGACATGACCAACATGCAGCGGTATGTGAAGACTGCATTACCCGTATATGTAGTAAACAGAAAGCTGGATGGATTGCGACCACGTCTGAGATAAAATGGAAACTTAGAGCAGAATATCAGAGTCTACTAAACGGTGGCACATGCTGGTGGCTCTCCACCTCGTGGGGTTCGATTGAAAGGGACAGAACCCTTCCAGACACCAGGAGGCTGTAACGTAATCGGAGCTAAACGCTAACTTTCTGATTGCTAATGCGTCTCCCATTTACTGCCAGGTCCCATTAGCACTGCCAGCGCTAACGCTAACCTGCACACCGCTAGCAGAGATCACATGCTTTGGGCTACCGGTATATGACCCCTATGGCCCTCCTGGAATGAGGGGTCCCTCTCTGGTTCCTTCTCCAGGGTTCCTCCCTCTGGGGGGGGGTTCTCCCTGTCCTGTAGGATGTTAACGGTGAGGGGGTGTCCTGGAATGAGGGGTTCTCTCTGGTTCCTTCTCCAGGGTTCCTCCCTCTGGGGGGGGCTCTCCCTGTCCTGTAGGATGTTAACGGTGAGGGGTCGTCCTGTTATGTGGAACTGTGAACCCGTGTGAATGTAACGTGACTAAGAGTTGTACTTCTAAAGTTGACTTGGTGCTCGGCTACTGAAGTGTTGTGAGTGGGGTGAGGAGAGAGAGAGAGTTCTACCTTTCAGAGTACTTTCAGAGTGCTTTTTCATTTTTACTAGCCCGTCAGAGAGAGAGAGAGAGGTGTGGGTTGGGAGGAGAGAGAGCGGGAGAGAACGGGAGAGAGAGAGAGAGAGAGAGAGAGAGAGAGAGAGAGAGAGCGAGAGAGACGGTGCGGTGAGGTGTGAGAGAACAGAGAACCAGACAGAGATGAGTCTTTCTCTGCCCCCCAGCCCACGGTTCCCTGGCTGTCAGATGTCTAGCGGGGTGGAACCTCACTTCCTCCACATTTCAAAATAAAATCTCCTGTCAACTCGTGTGGTTTGACTCTCATGATCTCTTGTTCTTTGATATTTAAACTGAAGAGCAGAACTCTATGGTCCTCCATCGCTGAAATTCAATGGGATCATGTGATGAATGAGTCCCTCTCTGTCCCGTCCTGAGGTCAGTTGAACGGTAAAGCTAGCTTCAGATGTTCTTAGAACTGTACTGTTAATTTGAAGTGGTCCACAGCCCAGATGATAATCAGATGTATCACAGCTCGTAGCGGTGGGTTTACTGTTGCCTGTGTTTGGATCAACCATTTGTGATCAACTTAGACGGCGTGGTTGCTCTCCCCTGTGAGGTGTCAGAGGCAGCCTGCGTCAGGGCCAGGTAGTCAGGACTAATGAGGCATCCTGCGTCAGGGCCAGGTACTCAGAGTAATGAGCTCAGGACACTCCGTCAGCCAGCTCCTGTCCATCACAGACCGCTCAGAGCCTAGGAATAATCCTCCTGATTATTGGATGTGATGTCATTCTATGCAAGTTATTGTTATTCCCCAAAACACGTCATTTAACTACCGACCCTGAAATCAATCTGCTTGGCAACCAGATGACCAGGGTTTCCACGCAGGTCACGACCTTTAGCACGTGCACTGTTGTGCACACTGTGCACGTGTATCAACACTGTGTGTGTGTGTGTGTGTGTGTGTGTGTGTGTGTGTGTGTGTGTGTGTGTGTGTGTGTGTGTGTGTGTGTGTGTGGACAGCTGTGTGCATGTATCTATGATTAGTGTGTCTGTGTATGTGATTTGTGTGTGTGATGTGTGTATCTGCATAAGTGTGTGATTTGTGTGTCTATGAATGTGTGGCTGTGCTGTTGTCTGCCTAAACAGATGTTACTTCATTTCTGTGTGTGTGTGTGTGTGTGTGTGTCTGTGTGAGTGTGTGTCTGTGTGAGTGTGTTTCTGTGTGTGTGTATGTGTGAGTATGTTTCTGTGTGTGTGTCTGTGTGAGTGTGTGTCTGTGTTTGTGTGTTTCTGTGAGTGTGTCTCTTTGTGAGTGTGTTTCTGTGTGTGTTTGTTTGTGTGTGAGTGTGTTTCTGTGTGTGTTTC
>OMKX01056425.1:0-10105 GCA_900302425.1 Brosme brosme
TTTAACTTTGTTCCTTATTATTGGTTGGAGTGTTCGATTAGCCTAATTATAATTTAAATAATTTTGAATTTTATTGTTTTTAGTAGGCCTATTATTCGTTTCGTTCGTTAATAGATAATTGTAAATAATTCGCTTTGCATTTCTCACGCAGTATTTAACTACAGTGTAACTTTGTTTTGAATGTCTTTGAATGTTTTTGCCAATAAAGTGTGCTCTAGTTACCTCTATTCATTCTAAATGATTATAATGTAGCGCCGGGGTTATGTTTGTTGTTTTGTTATACGACTGCTATTAGTTGATGTGTTCCCATCATGCTTTGCGGTGCGGAAGTTAGGGGAGGAGTTAAAAAGACGTTGAGCTTTGTTTGGGTTACGGGGTGCTCGTTGAGCTTTGTTGTGGTTACGGTGAACTTGGGATTTTTCAATAAAGTCACTGAAAGAATATAGCACGCCTCTGCTTTTGATATTCGCCACAATATTTTTCCTAGACATGAAATATAACGTTTATAAATTATTATTAATCGCCGTTGCCATCGCTAATGGACACCCCATCGGCGATGGCTGTCAGGCATCGCCGATGGACGATGGCATCGTCCATCGGACCAACCCTACACTCCACACTTCAATTCCTTGGCTCTACAGCAATATACAGTGTGAATTAGATCGCATGAACGGTTGTCGAGAAAATCAAAGGACAGACATGCATACATACTGAGACTCCTTACTTTTATAGTTAGATTAAATTGTTGGATGTCTATTTACATGCACTTTCTATCAGTGCCTTTCACTTACCGTGTCTCCATATCACACTGACTTCCAACACTGCTTACATGTAGCACTGTTTATTCATTCAGCCCCAGAGGGATCAAATATGAAAACGATAATGTTCATTCAATATCATTAAAAAGCTAAATATTACCAGCCCATTGACTTACTTTGTAATACATGAATACATTGCAAATACTTGACTTGTTGACCCCACACCATCACATGGCCTTCACCGTGCCCCTCTAACCCCTCATTCATCCTTTTTTACATTTAATCTTTTTTTATTATTTGTGTTCATTTATTTCCTTCTCTTTTTCTCTCTACTGCTGTCGCAACATTTCCCCATTGGTGGCGATTACCATGTTTACTTATTTATAGGATTGACCCAAAACATAAACACATACAACATAACACAAACGTATATTGCGCACTACGAACACTGATTAAACATAATTAAGATAAAACACTACATAATTTGGCCTGTGTACGCGCTGCGGATGTGACTATCCATATGCACAGGTAGAGAAAGGGACGGCGACACATCTCTCAGGTCCGCCAACATGGGCATGATGCGCTGAGCTTTGGATAAACAAATGAGTTGGTTTTATGGTCATGCTGTGTTTTTGGTTTATCTATAGAAAAATAATAAATGGTTAAACTGATATTTCGGTGTGCTTCTGGATTATTCATGAAAATGATGCGATAGCCAATGTACATGTGTGCACCCGACAATTAACTTTACAAAATAAATATAAATACTAAGACTGCACAATATTGGAAAAGAACGACGCTGCAATACTTTGGTTCTTTGGGATATATATGGCAATATGAAGAAAAATATGAAAACCATTGCCTGCATTAACTTGTTTTGTGAATCATGGGGAGGAACACTTTTTCAGAAAAAGATGCAACTATAAAAATATATATAATATATAACATTAAAACAATTCTGATAAGTGTGGTTATGAAAATAAATTATAGTACATTGATAAACTCATACAACGTTAGACTAATAACATCAAGTGTAGTTGATGTTACACAATGACCTGTATTTTACTTTAAACGCTAAACATGTTTTTGAATAAACTCGGCAGCGGTCGTGAATCTGTAGGTCGTCTATTGACTTTTTGACACCATTGTGTTGCAGTCAAACCTCAGAACAGGAAGTACAGCCGTCAGTGCTGCTGCCCTCTGACTTGTAACCAAAGTTCAGGCTAGTTCACCTTTTAAGCATATTGATGTGTTTAGGTGCACAGAATAATAAATACAATATTTTACATGAACTAACTTTAAAGGAATAATAGCGTGTTATTAATTGGTTACGCAGAGAAATCTGTAACTTGGCAATTGCCTGTCATAACCAGATTGAGTAGTTGTTAGATTCCAAAATCATTATTGTGCTTCTATAAGGGGAGTGGGCTGGGTTAGCCAAAAGCAACTTTGTACTCGCTTTCTCAAGTACATGTTTGCACACCTAGTTCGGAGTCCATCCACCACTGTCAAATGCTGTGAGAAACACTGCATTACATGGAGTTTTGTTCCAATACCATATCAATATGTACCTTATTTTTGGCTTGCAAGTGCATTTTTCTACAAATTACAAATCAATCTACAGAATCCGCTACATTTTAAGCAATCTGGCCTGTTAAATAGTTTTTGCAAAAACCTACCGGTTCTGAAATTTGGCTGATCAACTGGTGCATCCCAATTTTTCTAATTAAGTCATGCAGCATGTGCTGCACACTCCTTGCAAAGCAATGTACCCCAAATTGTGTTCTTTTTATTTAATTTGGTTAATTCAGAGCAACCTAATGTGGGCAGAAGTAGTTTTATTTTAATTACCATAGCTGCCAGCCACTCATCGTGAAAATGCAGAATTTGTTAATGCAAAAAAAATGACTGCAATTAGAGACGGTTAACTTAAGTGAAACAATCGTTGCAGATGCAGTATCAGAATTGTTATATCCTAGCATGCTGTGTCATGAAAGGCCCCCAGCAGTATTGGATGTCACCACCATTTAGAATCCGATCCACACTGTTCAGTTTAGGCGTATAGTATACAACATAAAGAAATTGAATGTCACATGGCCCAGTTAAATGAGATGAATCCAAACCCCCATTCCATCAGCAAATGGATATTGCAATGCGTTTATCCAATTGTACTCTGAAACTTGAGCAGAACTGGGGTTCATATGTTATGTCTGCTAGTTCCATTGTGTGTCTACTAGTTCCATGACCTGAAAAATGAATTGAATAGAAAAACTGCTTTGAGGCCAGCACTGCATAAGGCATGCCGTATAATGGAACCCATGGACTATATTTAGGCAAATTCTGGTTAAACGGTTTTCCGGTTATTTAATAAGTGGCTTTATGCCGCGAAATAGTCAGATTGTTCAACTGGTTTATGTACAAACTTTGACTTAGTTTGTGTGTGTTTCAGATGTTTGCACAGTGATCTTGCAGTGTCATTCAAATTGCACAGTTAGGGCAGCGCTTCCAATATATATAACTGTCAAATTATTACTCCGCCATGGGTGTATAGGTCTCTGCCTTCAAAGTGAAAGTGAAGGCGTAGTTCTGTTTTCTATCACTGCAGGCTACAATGCAGTAGTTTTGATGAATATGATACTAATGGGATGACTTAAAATCTTCAATCTTTAGTTGTCTCCCTAAAAGGGATGGGTATCAAAACTGGCAGAATTATTGGCAGCGCAGGTGTGAGTGCTCTCAATGGAAACACGACCCGCTTAAGTTAAGACACAAGGCTTTGAACAGTGTAGCCTACTTCAAAAGATCATTGAAATAAAAGGGTGGGTTGTACATTGTACAAAGATTCAATGAAATCGCACTGCGCTATTATGGGCTACTAACGCTATTGCATGCAAAGAAAAAACACACTATACTCGATGACCGATCTTCCTCCAGTATAACTGTTAACATAACGCTCGAGGCCTTTCTGCAGCCCAGCTGCATGCATACCCCATCCCCATCCGGTAAGAGCACCGTTAAAGTACCGGATCGATTAGCAGTATCGATAAGAGTAGTAGTATCGTTAAAATCTTGACGATACCCATCCCTAGTCCATAATGTCAAACTATTCATCTTTGCCATTAGATTCATGTTTTTAGGACAAACATTCACATTATGAGTTTGGAAGTGTACACTACACCATCTATTTCAAGATTCATTGTGCCGCTGTTTAGACCTTAACGCCATTTCTTGGCTTGTCTGGTGTGCTACCCGCTGTGAAGCGCCGTCGGACTCGGAGCAAATTGCGTGCGAAAGCCACTGACTTCCTCCACACAGTACTAGTACTTACTAGTGATATTATAGTTGATCTTTTTGAAGCATTATTCAAATAGAACGTGTGTTTTAACCAATTGATCCGTTCAGAAATTAAACAGGAAGATATTAAGACGTCAATGTCCGCGTCGCGATGGCCCTATTTGGGAATTTTACACTGGTGTGCTGTAAAGGAGCATGGTGTCACAGGGCCACTATTATGCAACATTCATTGGGAGAACATTGATATGTTGTCAGATCATCTGGCGATATTAAACCGGCAAATTGTATTATTTCTTATGTGCTAATTAAGGAGATTATCTGCCCTTAATTGGTAGATGTTCCACCGATACTGCGATAGGTCCATGCCGATAAATCAGTGGCTCTAGTTTATATATGGCAACATTGATTTAGTTTGACTATATCCCAATATCTTGAACTCAGAGTACTGTCACAGTGGATTAGTGTCTTACTGGTTTAGTGTCTTTGGCCACCAGTGCAATGGCCCCCTCCATAATGCGATTACCACGATCTGCAAGCTTTGTGTCAACAACCTTGTGAGGCCACAGTGTGCCGGTGACGTCCCCCTAACCTGCCTGTGCTGCCCGTGCAACAGGTGACCATGGGCCAAGAGTTCTGGGTGTAGCATGATGGCTAGCAAGGAGATTATAAGTAAATTGATGAATATCATCATTTTGGTTTCATTACCGTCTACTGCTCATAGTATGACGATATGAACATGAAACATGCAATTCCTTTTAGTTGATTCCCCTGAACTAGAAGTCAAAATGCACCGGGGTGGAATCCATTCAGATCCTGAAGAGAAGAGCCCAAATCCCAGAGGATAGCAAACTCATTCATGACGTGAATAGTGTTGAGTTTCATCACGGATATAAACCCGCTCGCTACAGCTCTTCTTTCAGGTCCAGTTTGTGCTGAATCATCTGTGAAGATCTGATGTTTGTATTCATTGTGTGTGAGCTGTCAATCGTCTCTATAATCCCATTTGAATTAATCCTTATTATTTTTAATATTCAAATTATATTCAAATTTTAATACTCAAATTTATCCTAGTAATATTTACTATGTACCTATCACTGTATACACAGGCTAATGCATTGCCAATGCCACTATCATGTGGTTGTTAAACATTCTGTGTACTAGAGGGCATTCTACCAATAAACATTTCTTTGTTGCTAAGTGAATGATAATATTAGGCACAAAATTACATGATATTAACGCCGCCTCTCAACGGAGTTAAATTTATTAGCTCCGTTGTCCGTTGGAATGGAGAGCACTGACTAAAGACTCGTTGTAAGGTCCCTTTACATTTAACGCGGATTTTTTCACAAGACAATAAAATATCAAATCATTGATTTGAATGCGACTGTACACATACAACACTGTTTTTTTTTTTGCGGCTCTAGCCAGGGAATTAATCTGTTGAACCAATCACATTCGGGCATCTTTGTCATAATCACCATGGACACTACATGTCGTTGGACATGCAGAGGGAACAGCCTGCATCTGTAGTGGTCAACTACAATCATAGACCTATAATTATCGCTATCTGTAATATGTATTGATCGTTCATCTCGATAGCAGTCGGCACTACAAGCCAATGTTTAATTGCACCTCGGTATGTGAATATAGGTTGCTATTGATAACATGACGGTGTGCAGTTGTATCGCAACAGTATATTTTGGATACCAACTTTCTATGAACGAGTGATGGGCTGTTTTAGTTATTGAACAGGGAAACAACCTAAAAATCGAATGTCTCCAAAACATGGATGCATTGGAGAATGCAGTTCCCCTCATTCGCGAACTGTCATTCGCTACAATATTCAACACTTCGATTAAAAAATAAATCTCCAGTATAATTTAATCCTCTAAATTCATAGGATATTTGGGTGAAAGGTCGGAGCATTAGCTCGTCTTCACTAGGCTATATAGGTTGAGTAATCCATCCGTCTTTTCACCGGCGTGATTATAATAGGAATGTGCCACATATTCACATCGCGGCTGAAGTAAATACTTTGTAACATGTGTGAAAACTTTATTGTTTATCAGGCGTGACGTGACAAAAGCATTTAGCAAAAGAAAAAATGACACATTCGGATAGTAATTTCAGAAAAATGCTAATTTATTTGTATATATTTTTATACTATTCAATTTATATTTGGCTCTTGAAATTCATTCCAACTGTGTGTGTGGGTGTGGCTGTTGGCATTTCTATAGTGGTCTGGGCTAGCAGACCATTACTTTCCTTCATTGAGAGGTTGGTTGTGAACGCTGATTGCCTCCTACAGACCCATGTTGTTGTCTGTGCCCTTAGGCTCAACATGCAGACTGATTGGCTCCTCAGGTGCTGTCTGGTCAGTCAGTACTAGGGACACTAGCGTTGGCCCCCATGACTCAGTGCAATCGGTCATGTCACTATGCATGTTTGCTCCTGTTAAGCTAATGCATGGCGGATCTAATTCCCCCTCTCATTTGGCGTGGGCTATTTGAAGACATGGTAGCCAAGGCGAGCTGATATCGACAGACTTTGGTGAATAGTTTTCTGCAGGCTAGGTTTTGTGTGATTCTGCATCAGATTTAGTTTTCTTGGTCCAATGTGTGGGTAATAAAGTCAGAACCTTAATCATATTTCACCTTATTATCACGACATTTGAGATATGGCTGTAGTATGCGATTCTCTCAATTCCTGGTTCAATGTAAACCCTATGTTTTTAAATAGGAAAATACAGTGAATGTCGGCAACATTGCCAAAGCGGATATTACTTCTTGTGTGGATGCGGTGCGGTCCTCCGTTGTCATGTGACCATGCGTTAGTCTGGTGCCCTTTGTGGTCGAGTGTGCTCTAATGTCACATGTTTGTTTCCACAGAGCCCACGGGCCCAGCCAAGGTGGTGAGGGCGGGTAACCCACCCAGGCCCCGGCGAGGGGGAAAGGTAATGGCCGCCATGGTTTGGTGTGCGGTACATACGCATGCATACCATTATGGATTATTCTTACACAAAGTACCCAATCTCTGACACAGCTCTACGGCCGTTTTACTGGACTTTGGTACTCTTTCTATGGGGAATTGATCTAATCCGTTAGGATGTTTTATAATGTACCACATTACTGGTGTCCAGACTATATGTAGGTTTGACGACCTAGACATAACATTTATCAGTGATCTATTTTTTCATAAGGTCTTTGTGTACTTGCCCACATAGCTAAAATGTTTACTATTAGCTGAGTTTAAAATATCAATGACATAAACACAATTGGTAAAACAAGTCATTTAGTCCTTTTCTTTTTTCCATGTATGATTTGGACATCCATCTAGGTTGGAGATTTTGGAGACGCCAACAACTGGCCAACTCCAGGGGAGATCGCTACGAAAGACACACAGGTGGGTTCCTCTTTGTTTGAACGCTGGCTGGCAGATCAAGCATCACCAGCCAGCAACTCTGCCAGTCCAATTATTCCTCATTCATAAATAAGTGAATAAAATCTTAGTTTGTACAGTATTTCAACATGTTCTCCTGAAGGAAGGTATTATCCCACTCCTGCTGCGCAAGCAGCGGGGGCGTTGCATTAGAGAAGCTAGGTATTTAAGAGGTTTAAGGCTGTTTATGACGCAGCTACACAGGATGGTCTTGCAGGCCCAGACAGACCAGTCTGTTAGATGCTACTGGTTAGGTGTTGTCTGCCTCGCAGGCTTTGTTGTCTTTTGTATAGTTGTGGTAGGCCACTAACTTGGCATGGTCTGAGGGTCTATGTTGAGACACAAGCAAGGTAGCCCTTCTTGCTCAAATGACAAAAGTTGCACTACAGATATCCATATCCGTGTAGACGGTACCATGTATAATACACAAGCATGGATGATTGGAAACATTTGGTCATTCAGTTAAACTAAAAAAAGATTTGCTACCTCTCCCCCCCAAATACTAACCTTGAATTAAATATTGGTCCTATATCATGAAACAACTTTTTTTGTCTAACCCTGATTTTTGTTCACTTTTATTTATTGTAGTTTTTTAGTATGTAAGACTGAATAACCACTGAGCATTTTGGCGCTGCGAACCACACAGAATATCCTATGTTCTGTGCAGGATAGCACGCTTTGGACGCCTGGTCAGAATCCCACCATTAAGCCACTGTGTGTTGACATCGTATTCAGGGCATAGTCGGCCTACATTGATTATCTGCAATCTATATTCAAACCTGCTGTGAATTTCTCAATGCTGGATTCCTGCTGTAACGTTTTGAATGTCAGCATGAGGAGACCTGGCAATATGAGTATCGTTTTCTGCAGATATTTGATTTGTACCGCCAGTTAATGATGACTGTTATGTTAACCGAAGTCTATACCATAGAGATGAGGCACTGAGATGGAGCCAAGTGTGTGAGGTTTTCTTCTCCAGGACCCAGGCGTCAGTTAGGGTCTTGATGATGGTGTCCAGTGGCCAGTCCGACGTGTCCTCTTATCTCCCAGTAGTAGCAGCAGCACTAGGCCATGGGGCAGAGGACAGGCCTCTATTTCAGACCCGTGGCACTAGCAGAACGACCCCACTGACCCCCACCCCTCCTCCAACTTAGGCTGGGCGTCGTAAAGAATGGATTATTACATACATTTATATATACATAACAACAAATCTAGTGTAGAAGTAGTCCCAAACAGTTTTCCCAATTCGATTTGGCGAAACTCTATCATGGTAAATATTCATATCACAATATACAAATGTTGTCACTGCTTATAGTAATGAATTAGCAGCGTGAATTGTTCTTCTTATTTTAGACGGGTCAGGTCGTTAAGGTTCACGAGGGACAGGCAGTGTTCCTGCATGTGTGAGAAATGCCAGTGTAACAAAATGTAGGTCATGGCATCAGCGCCAGGAATAACCAGGGTTGGCACTGTGTGTATGGGGGGCGGGGTGGGGGGGGTCTGTGGATCTCAGGTAGCCTGGCATGGGGGCGAAGGCTAGGGCCAAACCCCAGGGAGGGATCTCCTTTTAGGGATCCCCCTTCCAATAAAAGCGCCCCTGGGATGTGGCTGTTGCTGCTATTCTTAGACGTGTTAGGCGTATGCAGGGCCACACGTAACATTTAGAAATGTAAATCACTTGCATAATCTCAGCGTGTGAACGGGCCCCTGGAACGGGATCCCTCCGGGGGCCGGTCTTTGTGGTGGCAGGGGCTTGGATGTATGTTCTTACAGTGGGCTTGAGTGCAGGGGACCCTCGCATTTTGCTAATGGTTTACTCACGGTCTACAGCGCAGGCGAGCCAATGAGCTACTCTCTAGGAAGATGAAACCTGCCTTGTATCAGTTCTTCTGTCAGCCATCGCTTTGTTTCCTTTAATGACATGTTAGTATAAGTAATGATAACACAACACGATGTAACGCCTAAAACCTCCCTTTCATTAAAAAAGGCAAAGGGGCGTCAACAATTTCCCAAACTGGTTTGGGCAAAAAAAACACATTGAGCCCTTTGTGGATGTTTTTGATTTATTATTTCTTTCATGTTCCAAGATAAGGCAAAGTCTCACATTATTGTGTGCTTGAATTAATTCAATAGATGAATACATGTAAAGCATGTCAAACACGTGATTCAACAATGACCCGAAAGGTGGGCTGAAGCCAAGGCTCATCACTCATCACAATAGTAGTAATAGTTCTGAGTGAATGCGGTGGCTGCAGTAAGAGCTTCCCTAGTGGAGGTTATCTTGACCAGGGGCTCGTCCCCCCTCTCGGGACACGCCTTTCTGTGGCTCTTTCTCTTTGTGCAAGGTACACACACACATACACATACACATATACACACACACACACACACACATCCACACACACACACACACACACACACACACACACACACACACACACACACACACACACACACAAACACACACACACACACACACACACATACAAACACACACACACACACACACACACACACACACACCCCCACACACACACACACACCCACACACACACACACACACACACACACACACACACACACACACAAACACGCACACACACACACACCGGCAG
>OMKX01056426.1:0-12759 GCA_900302425.1 Brosme brosme
CGATAATCATGGGGATATTCAAATTTTGAATTTGCAAAAGTAAAAGCGCTAAGATAGAACAATGCTAGGTTAGGTCGGAAGAAAAGCGATGTCAAGCTAATCTGCAACTGAGAGATTAAATGAGGGGACAAAAACGTGTTTTATTTCTGTGATGGGTTCCGGTGATTGACAGTTAGCTGTCCTGTGGGACTTGGTGGCATGCTAGTGGGCTAAGCAGGCTGACGTGACCCTTGTTTCTCCACACTGCAGGCCCGGTCAGCAGTGGCGATGTGGAAAAGGGTTCCAAAATACTGAACAACTCGAACTTGGGGGAGATCTTACCGGTGTACCGGCAGGACAGCCACCTGTTGGTCCATGGCGGGAGCCATGACTTCCCAGGGGAAGGCACTTATCTGCTGAAGTTCGATAACTCCTACTCACTCTGGCGAAACAAAACGCTTTACTATAGAGTGTATTATAGTGCCTGAGAATCCAGTTGGTCATTTTCTAAGAATGTTTGGTTTGAGTGAAAAACAAACAGCTATTACTCCCAAGAACAATCAACTATTTTTTGATTCTACCCTTGTTAAGAAAGTAATAATCAACTATAGGCACATCTATTTTTATTGTTATCTACACGTGCTGTGATATGGCTACACGCAAAGTTTATAAGACCGGATCATTTAAAATGCAAAATGTAGTCCAACGTCTAAAAAGCCTTGCAAAAGTGGTGTGTCCCCTATACATGTACCGTGCAATCAAACAAGTATACATCAAAGATGCATATTATCTCCAAACAACAGATCTCTATGGTAGCATCAGTCAGGGAAGAGGTGTAAGAGACTTGCATGGTGGGGCCAGGTGCTTCACTCAGAACAGCTCAAAGTAAAGAGGAGATTATGTGTCTGTGTCTGTGTCTGTGTGTGTGTGTGTGTGTGTGTGTGTGTGTGTGTATATGTGCACCTTCTTTATTCCAGCTTGCTTCGTCCATGTCGTCACACGTGTTTACGTGTGTCAAGACTGAATATAGTTGTGTTGTTGTTTTTTTCTACTTCCATGTAACCCAATCATGTGCTTGTTCGACATGTAATGGTTTGTTTAAATAGTGCGCAGCTTGAGTCAGGTGTTTAATGTTTGTGTGTGTGTCATAGTCGTGTCCCTGCTGGAGTGGAAGCTCTAAGTCTGTTAAGATAGTGAATGTACAGTAGCAAGTTCAATTAGTCAGCCATAGTGGTTAGCAGTCTGGTTTTATGATACAAATAAAAAGCCATCCCTTATCGCATAAAGCTCTCCTTATGTTGTACAATATAGATTCAATATTTATATTTGACCTGTTCACATTTGGCTTGTGTGTTATGAGGCAGGGAGCTCCTTTGAGACTTAAGCACAGAGGAGTTGTTATTCTCTTTTCAGGCACAGGTCTATGTAAATGAAGGTGGCTACAGGTCGGTTTTAGTGCAGCCACTTTGTATTAGGAGTAAACGATCATAACCTCCTGTCTACATCTATTTCAATGAGTTCTCTACATCAATGGTTTTACCTCACGCAGTTGTGCTGTGCATGCATGTTTCCAAAGATATAATGGGGTTTGCTGCTGCTGAAGTATACAACCGAACGCGATTCAATTAAATCTTCCTGCGTTTGCTTTACTGTATTTTATTTCAGAAATTTGTATTCTATAATAAAGATGAAACATTGTGTATATGACATGCTTTCTATGTGATCATTGATTTTATGCCACATTTTGACAAGTTTATATAATGTTAAATAATAAACTATTAATGTCATGAGTCAAAGAGTCTCTAGTCCATGTTTAGACCTTTGGGTAAGACTTGCTTGAAATGGTCTCGGGTGATTGCATAATATTTCACGAGGGGATAAATGTATTTGTTACAGAGGTTGCAGTGAAACTGGTTTTATTTTCAGCTCTCCCTACAGGGCTCGTCAGTGTCACTATAATTACACCTAGTGCGAATGGTTCAATGATCCTCATTAGCTGGTGTAAGTGAGCTCCAGGAGAAGTGTTCTGGGGAACACTGGCCTGGCCATTTGCACAGGTGCTTCAATCAAAAACCTATTAATAACCAGTCTACCAATGCGTCGTGTGTTTTGTAGGCCTAATTTACAGCATCAACCACAGAGGATCATATGGGGCGGTTTAATCTTTTCGTTCTTTGGTCTGTTCGTGACGCCCCTCGTCAGTTCATTCGGTAGGACCATGTTTGTAGCTAATCATGCTGTAAGTTAGTGGGCCTTTGTTGCTATTCCCTCCTTCAATTTAAAAACGAACCCTCTTGTAGTAACTCTAACCGCAGGTGCTTTCAAGTCCACATCCCACTGCCCTTACCGAAGCAGCTGGTGATCTTCGCTCTCGGGGAATGGAGATGCAGTGAGGTAACTCTTTTAGTGGAGGTCCTCGTCAGTGAGGATGTGAAAGCCCAGGAAATTGGCATCCTCTCGTCTCAAACCAGGTGCAGCTGGACGCTAAGTAGGCTACTTTCCATTGTTGTCGGGCAAGCATGGCGTAAAACACGTAACATCATTTGTTTTTAACATAATAAGGTGTCTTACATGGGAGGGAGATTGGAACACAGAGATGGTTGGTGCGGCAGCCGACAAAGGTAGAAAAGGGCTGTATGGGAAGATTGTGCTGACGGTTTGTGGAAAGGTAAGCCGTAACGACCGTTGAAACGTGTGCCAACGTGTGCCTTCGCATGCATCTTGCAGCAGTAGGCTACATACACATTTTAAATGCCACAGGACAAAGACAGTTTCATCTGCAGTACTCCACTTGTGCAAAGGAAACGTCTCTTCCCAGAACAGCACAGCAGCACTGACCTTTCCTACACTTTGACCCAAGGCACGGGGAGTAAAACGGTACGATTGTTTCAGTCGAATAATGCATGTATTGTATGGCATAAATATAAAAAAAATGGATAATACAGCCATCATTTTGTCCAAGGTAAGACGTGTGCTTAGATGTTAGTTTTCTTATTATTGGCAAGTGAAGGTTAGCATTGATGCTGTATGTCTATTGTATAGGATACTCCGCCCTGGAGAACGGTATCTGGTCTGAGAGGTCCAATCATTGAGGCTGTCAAGAATAATGATGAGTCCTCAGCCCAACCTCCAAACCCCAAGAAAATAATCCTAAGAATGAACAGCAAAGAAGATGATATTGTACCGATCAAGAGAGACTGCAGCGTGGCCCAGAACTCCAACTACAGTACATCATTGAGTACCAATAACATTGCATTGCTTTTTCGCCACAATTTGTTGTTCGATTTAATGTTGTTTTTGTTGTCTTGTCAGTGGGCCCATCGAAACGCTGGAACCATACTATGTGTTTAATTGACCCGGGTACAGCCATTGTGATTGGAGGGAAAACGTCGGAGGGAAAACTCTGCAAGGACTCTCTGTGGAAACTGGACCTGGGTTGGTTAGATAGATGCCGATTACTCATACAAGTTACTTTGCTATTTTCTTTGTTTGGCTAAACCATGATTGTGGGCCGCGTGAAAGAGGCTAACATAGAAAGTGTAATGCAGTTTCAAGTCAATCATTGGCTTATTATGATTTTTTTTCTTCAACCCATTTTCAATTCTTTCTACCATAAAATGTACACTTTCACTTTCACTTTTTTGCACTAAGCAGAATAACTAGAAACTAACGCTGAGCACAGTGACTCAACTATTTACATTGAGTACATTTTAGCACCAATAAACTTGTGGCTAATGCAGGCATGGAAAGTTATATTTGTCCACGTTATGTATAAACCTTTCAGAACAAGACTTCTGGTTTCCCATTAACTCTTCTACCTCTGGGCCCGCACCACCCTGCGTGCACGGTCACTCGGCAACCTTTGACCCCGACTCCAAGGCCCTGTTTGTGTATGGTGGCTTTGGAGAGGACACAGCCTACCGTGACCTGTACATTCTCAATACCGACACCTGGACGTGGAAGTTGGTCACTGTGGGTTTTGGCTCAAATCGTGACATTGATTTAGTGGTCTGTTGTTGTTATCATCGACATAAAGGGAGGTTTTTCCCCTGCCTAGGCTAAAGGAAATGTACCGACTTTGGCATATCACACGGCAACCTTTTACAAGAAGGAGCTGTACCTGTTTGGTGGAGCTCATCCCAGCAGTTACTCTGGGGATAAAGCCTGCACTAATTCTCTGTCCATCTTCAACCCCGGGGATGAACTGTGGTACAAGCCCATTGTGGAAGGGGACAAGCCCCTGCCTAGGTTTGGGTTAGTACCCATTCGTTTTTAGAACAAAGTGACTCGTCTTAAAATATACTATCTATCAATGTCGACCATCCATCAATCGTTAATGTTGTGAGACAATGTCCTGGATAAAAATGACATGCAATCAACAGGCATTCAAGCATCTTGCTCTCCGACAAGCTGGTTGTTTTCGGTGGCCGGAACACGGCTACTTACCTCAACGATCTCCATATTCTCGATCTTGGTAAGATGCTGAACTTCAACCATTTCAAGGACTGTCATCTTGCCTGGCACTAAAGGGCCGGTTGCTATTTTGGGCAGGATTCATGGAGTACGCAGCTGTTGGCTGTGACAACATGGCGCCCCTGCCTCGGGGGTGAGTGGAGCTCTTCAGCCATGTCACATCGGCGTCGGCGTCTGTCCTTGAGTCTTTGCGACATCCTGTAGCACAGCCACAGTATCTTTCACTGAAACCTCCGACGTGATTATGGAGTGCAAACATGTCTGCATGATGTCGATGTAGTAATTGTACATTCCATCGCAGTTAGTTGTTTTTTAACCACACGTTTTCTCTGATGGCGCGTCTTTCATGTCACTGTGGTCCTGTGGTTTATTTTCTTCAGTTCTATGATCTTACAGCTAAATGTTACTTGATACACCCCACCCATCATCAGTTGATTTAAACAACCTATTTTCCCGCCGTGTGTGCATTCTGGAACAGGTTCCATGCGGCCCTGCCAGTGCCTGGCAACAGGATGTTGATCAGTGGAGGCTGCAGTTCCATCGGAGACCTGCAGGACGTCCATGTCTTCAACATGGGTGGGTGCCCCCTCTGTTTCCCTGTGAACGTCTTTTCTTGTGTGCACCAAGGGGTCGCTGTGCAAGTGTTATCAAAAGGACCATGACCGCTATATGCTCAACCCCTCTTCAGTTTTCTGTGTTGTATTTATTTAGTCATCGAGCGTGAACTTTTGATGATCTAAAGTGACTCAGTGAAAAGGTACTCCGTTTCGAAATGTCCTTACTCAGCGGGTGGGGGTTAGACATAACTCCTGGATGCCTGCGTGTACACTGTGGATATGGGAGTTAAACGATAACCTTTTGACCGTGAGTCAAACCCCCTAACCACCAGCTTATCTTGGGTTAGTATGCAATATTGTGTGTCATTTTTGCATGTCTTGAGCCATCAAGGCTTTGAATAAAAACCAAAGTAACCATAACCCTGATCTCTCAGACACCAGCACCTGGAGCTCAGTGCTGGCCCCCCTGCTGTGCTCTACGCCCCGGGCCGGACACGCCCTGCTCGGCCTGGGCTGGTCCCACCTCACTGCCGCCCAGCGAAACCAGCAGGGGGCTTCTGGTCTCCAGTGCACACTGCTGGTGTTTGGTGGATCGGACTGTTCCAGAACCGATGACGCCATTAGGTATAAAGTGGAGGTCCCTAATAAGTGAAATGCATTCAAAGGAATTATGTTATATGTAGTGTTGTTGGGTCTGTGGCGAAAAGACGTATAATAATTAAGTTTTATCATTAATTGCTTTCATTTTTAAACCTTTTGCCAAATAGAACTGGTGCCATTTGCTACCTATCCGACCCTCAAAATAATGGTTTTGTACTTTAGATGTTTATGCCTTCATACACAATTACAGCATTATATTTTGACAGATCATAAATGTATGGAGCTTGTCTAAAAGTCTTTGTGGAGAAAGTCCTAGACTGTGTACAATATGTTAAGTTTAAATATTCCATTATAATATAGAATGTTAATAAAATTTTAAACTTGCACATTCACTCAGACTTTGTTTTGTAAACACGGTATTGACACAGGAATTCTGAGAAATGTTTTTATTGTACAAATATGCAATATCAGCTGAGCCGTGCATCCTAAGAACGCAGGTCAGCAGGCGTGTCCGGTTGGCAGGATGGGTGGCTCAACTTGAAGGCCTCGATCCCCACTAAGGTCTGGTTCAGTCGGTCAATAGTCGGGAACTGGCCAACATCCACTTTGAACCTGAGGAGAAGGAGAATCACACATAACTTGTAGTACAGTATTCAGTAATTTTATTAAGTAATTGTTTTAGACATGAAGTACCTCTCTGCATTGTAGACTTGTGGCACAATACAGATGTCTGCCATGGATATCTAAAGCAGAGGGACATGGGTCATTACATTATCTATGAATCCTCCCAAATCCATCATGTTGAAGCATTGATACGAGACGGTCCATACCTCGTCTCCAACGCAGTATGTCCCAGCTGTTTCTTTAAGGATGGGTTCTAAAGCTGGGGATGAAGCAGGGAACTATAGTTACTGTCAGGTATCTGGTAGACAGGCTAGGCAGACCGTGACCGTGTACAATGCCCCATGAATACCTTGGAAACCTCGCTGGATGAAATGATGTGCCCACTGCACCTTGTCCGCTCCGATCTTCTGGATCACATACAGATTCTGAAAAAGAAGCAGTGTTTCGAAACTTGAGCACTTACGTTACAGGTTATCCTAATTCATAAACCAAAATCGAGAAGTTTGAACTGCAAACTATTGCCAATTCAGATTTGACACCACGCAAAATGCATTTTTGATAACCCACACACATATCAAACAGCATTACAATGTTACAACACAACTCATGATAAGGAGTAATATAATTATGGCTAGATTGCCGTTTCCTTTATATTGACAAACGACGTGCATTTCAGGTGCTTCAACAGCACAACATCATCAAACCTGATGCATCTGTCTGATTGGTTAACGACAGAAGTTCCAGGATGTACCTGAAGGGGCTGGATCCCAGAGGCAATGATGTCACATATCATCCGCACCTGGGCACGCTTCTTGGGGCACGCAGGTAGGAGCTTTGGCCCTGGCCTGGTCTCATCGATGTACTGGATCACTGCTAGCTGAGGAATAGAAGCAGCGTGTGTTTTACCAAGACATTGAGCAGTGACACTTTAATGGAATAAACGACAAGTGTAAAGGTAAAGTGTATGAGAGCTCACTGATTGAGACAAAGTGATGCCATCGATTTCGACTGCAGGCACTTGTTGCATGGGGTTAAGTGCCTTGTACTGATCTGTGAGCTGAATACAATGAAACCAAAAGCATGAGTAATTATTCTAAGTGCATTCCATATCCATGAATGTGTAGTAAAGAATGCATTATATGTGCAATGAATTAAATTACCTGCTGACCTCCATCTTTGATTAGATTGACTGGGTTTTGTTCATATTCAATCCCTTTGAGAGCAAAAGCTGACACCAAATAGGTTATGTATCACTCTGTCAGCCTAACGCAGAGGAACTCAGGAAAACATGCAGACCAACCCAAATAATGACTTACCGATTCTGACCCTCCAGGAACAGGAACTTCTGAAGTAACCGTGAAGAATGGGCTGTAATTGGAGAAGAATATAAGTACAAATGAAACAAATTTACATTTTCCCTAAATTACTTCTGGATCATCAGTTCACCTTATCATGCGTTGCCATATTTTTCCACAGAGGGATCGCTTCCTCAACTATTTAAGATATGTTTTAGTGGAGCTGAAGTTCTCCGTGCAGCCCATCCATGGTGCAGCCAATAGGATCGGTCCCTGAAAACCCTCCTCCTCATCTCTGAACAGTGACCAAGCACTTTCCGACTCATATGGTCCGCATTAGCTATCGAACCATATGTCTGAAGGTCATTGTAGCTTACAAAATGTTTTATCTATACTACAATCTGTATACCTTGGCAAGGCTGACGATGGAGAGACGCATCGTTGTGAATGTTCTGATAACGTTTTAAAATGCTAAGTAATAGCAGCAGCACACTTGTATATCAGTACGTCCTACGATGTGTTCCTCGAAATGTTTCGCGATAAGCATTAGCGTAATGTATCAATCATTTACTGTATTCTGCAAATCACACTCCTCTTCTAGTCAACTGGTTGTATAAAGCTTCGTTGTAATGCCATTGTTCAACTTTACGGGTTACACAATTCCTCCTACAAGTGACTGAGTAAAGGGCTTGTCCAATTAGAAGATATATTTTGCCATTGAGGCGGGACATTGTTTAACCAGCAGGCTAGAAGATTGGACAGTTTACGTGACATGTATCCAATAAGACTGTGATGAATATAGGCGTGCTCACATGGAACCAATCACGGGCCACAGTATGGTTTAGATCCCGCCTTATCCTGAACTGTGTGTGTGTAGGGGAGTGCATTATATCCTGTTGACCACAGTTCCACCTGGGGGTCTGGCAAATTATTTTAGTAGTAACAAAAAGTATTTTCAACATGGCTGCGACTGCAATGAGATCAATGTTGAAGAAAAGGGTGAGCAATTCATAGAAATGCATAACATAACCAAAGGCATTGCTGTAACTGTTGTTTACATTGAACATTTCTATTGCATGGAATAATGGTTTGTTACATTTTGACTTTCAGCTGGAAATGCTCCACTAGTTTAATTCGTTTGATTCGTTTGTCATAATGGGCCTACAGGATAGCAGCCTCTTATCCTACAGAAATGGCCTTTGATAACTCCTCTGGAGGCAATAGGCCTGCTTGCTACCCTTTGATATGTGTTCACATTTCAGAATATTCCCAGGCTAACAACGGCCAGCTCCTGGGGTGAATCTCCAGGCTTGACTTTGTCCCCTAAAGAGTGTCCTGCAGGCTTACTAATGGCTTACTAACAGAGTTCAACAAGTGGACAAAACATGGACAAGTAGTCTTTTCATCAGCTGAACTGATAAGCTACGTTTAGATACTCGAAAGGTTAAGAATGTTTTTCCTCACCTGGAACAGGTTCCACTCGGAGTCGCCCATCAGTGCTACTCGTCTTCAGTGGTGAGTTAACAGACTTAAATAACATCCATAATAACCAGCTACTTCAGTAGAGCTGCCTTAACGGTACATTAGGTACATCACTGTTTGTGTTCAGAGACACGGTGTGACATGACATCTACTCTCTTACCAGCCTACCACCAAGCTGTTCATTGATGGGAAATTTGTAGAATCCACGACTTCAGAATGGCTCGATATTCACAATCCTGTAAGTGTTTTATCTTAAGTTATTGGCACAGTAGTAAGTTGATATTCTGGTTACATAATTCACCAATTGTTTTCTGTTCATGAAAAGGGATGACCTAGAACTAGCCCATCATGCAATTATGTGAATTATTCCCACTTACTGAAGGCCATTGTTTTTAAATCTCACAATTGTATTTTTTATTCTTGACCTTTGAATGACCTTCCAAGAGATAGTTCAGCTCAACTATCACAACATTCACACAGTCTGACAGGAATAAACATCATGGCTATTTTCTAGAACAATACCCCCCCCCCAAGCCTCTATACTTTGGTTCTGGGGCTCCAGAAGTTCAGCCCACTGAGTCATTGTCTCCGTGCCGCAGGCAACAAACGAGGTGATTTCCCGCGTCCCCAAAGCCACCCAGGAGGAGATGCTGGCCGCGGTGGACTCCTGTTCCAGGGCCTTCCGCCCCTGGGCAGAGACCTCCATCTTGGCCCGACAGCAGGTCTTTCTACGCTATCAGCAGCTTATCAAGGACAACATTGTAAGTGAAGTGTTAGTGTGGTGGAAGTTCATTTTGTGGACTCCAATCTTGCCAAAGATAGTGTCTTGGTCAGCTATTTAAATCACTTATTATATCGTCCTCTTAGGTGACAACAGTTAAGTGTGTGAGAAGGGTTGAATGTTGATCAGAGGACTAAGTGTCTTTGCCTTCTGTGCAGAAAGAGCTGGCCAAGTCGATAACCTTGGAACAGGGCAAGACCCTGGCCGATGCAGAGGGCGATGTGTTCAGAGGATTGCGTAAGTTTTAACACACACAAACCCATGCATTGTCTATATGCAAAGGTCAACATAGAGTCATCTTTTGACTTTTAACCAACATTGGTCCTGTAACTTGCAGTGGGTTAATCAGTACACTTTGTCTTCGGGGTCTGCTGCTTTGGCCACACGTTTTCTAGTTTTAGTTTTCTTTTTTGGACACATTGTGGTAGGTGAACATGACTGTTTCAACAAAATGCGCTCTTGGCTATACCCCTTCGTTGGTCTCAAAACTCCCTCTGGAGTTCTTTTGGAATTGTTCAGCAGAACCCCGGTAAACAAAGCGGTGCCGTTTTCTCTCGGTCACGCTTTTATTTTGAACTCCCATTCCGAGAAGTTCCCATCGATTCATTCTTAACCACTCGTCCCCCTCCCCCCCACACAGAGGTGGTGGAGCACACGTGCAGCATCACCTCGCTGATGCTGGGCGAGACGCTGCCCTCGCTCACCAAGGACATGGACACGTACACGTACCGCCTGCCCATCGGCGTGTGCGCCGGCATCGCCCCCTTCAACTTCCCCGCCATGATCCCGCTGTGGATGTTCCCGGTGGGGCTGGTGTGCGGGAACACCTACCTGCTGAAGCCGTCGGAGCGCGTGCCCGGCTGCACCATGCTGCTGGCCCGGCTGCTGCAGGACGCCGGCGCGCCCGACGGCACGCTCAACATCATCCACGGCCAGCATGACGGTGAGAGCCCCCCCTGGGGGACGGGTGGGGGGAGGGGAGGGTGACGGCGTAGGCCGGTGTAACGGGGGGTGGTGCCGTGTGAATTGATTGGATGATCGCAATTTTATTTTCATATTTTTCATGTTTTTTATTTTATTAAGCAGTGTGCGGAAATCATCAAAGTATGAACAGGAAACATTCCTGAAAATGATGCGACATGGTCTTAGCAGTTGTAGGACTGCCACATTTGTGGCAGTCAAAATGTGGCACACAAAATGTGCATTTCAAGCGGGTGATTGTCTGAATTGTTGTTCTCGTGTGTTATCGTGTGGCAGGTGAATTGCCAACTTTACACTGAATTCAATACAATGCATCAAAGCATTTTGAACTGTAAAAGTGGGGTCATCTGATCTTCCTCTCCTTTATGTCTCCGTTTTGTAGCTGTTAACTTCATTTGTGACGATCCTGCCATCAAGGCAATCAGCTTTGTGGGCTCAAACCAGGCAGGAGAATACATCTATGAAAGAGGCTCCAGAAATGGCAAGAGGGTTCAGTCTAACATGGTAAGTGTCCGACATCCAGGTAAACTTCAGAGCACATGTTAAGTCAGATGTGACCAGAAGGTGGCAGTGTTGACCAATAAATGCACTTGATTTCCCTTACAACCGTATAAACAGGGACACTGCCGAATGGTTTTAATCCTTTTATATAGTTGTCTCAGCCCTTCTGTCTTATTAATATAACCCTAGTATTGACACGCACAAACGTTTTGGTAAACCATATGGCATTATTCCTGGTAACGGCAGTGATGATTTCATTCATGTCAAGGCAGAACCGGTGGAAGCTGACCGCATCTTGTGTGTATGTTAGGGAGCCAAGAATCATGGCGTGGTGATGCCCGACGCCAACAAGGAGAACACCCTCAATCAGCTTGTGGGCGCTGCCTTTGGGGCGGCCGGGCAGCGCTGCATGGCTCTCTCCACAGCCATTTTGGTGGGCGAGGCGCGGAGCTGGCTGCCGGAGTTGGTGGAGCGTGCCAAGGCGCTGCGCGTCAACGCAGGTGCCCATCCCTTGCCCTCACCCTCCTTTTCTCCCTTACCCACCCTGCCTCCCCCCTCCAGCTCACACAAGGCTTTTCAACAGGCTTCAGTGTATGTCCCTCTGTTGGGGCCACACACGCTGCCCCCTAACCACAGGGCCCGAGCTCTCGCTCCGCTAGGACCTAACATCTGCCCCGGCACACTGGGCTCCTTGAGTCAGCCATGCTGCAAATTTGTGGGCAGATCTGCGGCCTGGGGGCCGAAATGGGGACGAGCGCATCGATTCCTTTTGAGAAAGGAAGTTGTGGAATCCGTCTGTGGGGAGAAAAGACCAACGGCTCCCTATTTACCGGCATTTGTGAGAGCAGAGATTCTGTGGCTGTAGGCAACAGACCCTTAAATACACAAGGAACCCTTAACTAAATGAGTCCTCGTCTGCCGGTTCTCTCCTAAGTGCATGCCCGCTTGGCCACCGCAAGGGTGTGAGTTACCTGATGCCTGGGTGTGTTTCCCCTCTCAGGAGACCAGCTCGGTGCAGATGTGGGGCCCCTGATATCTCCCCAGGCCAAGGAGAGAGTCTGCCGTCTGATCCAGAGCGGCGTGGACGAGGGGGCCTCCCTGCTGCTCGACGGCAGGAACGTCCACGTCAAGGGTTACCAGAACGGCAACTTTGTGGGACCTACAATCATCGGCAATGTCACAGTATGTACCGGCTTCATGTCCCCACTCTGGCACATAATTAATTCCATAACATGGTGTGTGCAAGCACAATAACATAGCATAAAGAACCCCAAAGCCTGTACGTATTTAAGTATGTTGGCGTCCGCAGCCCCAGATGAAGTGCTACACAGAGGAGATCTTTGGGCCCGTGCTGGTCGTTCTTGAGGTGGAGTCTCTGGACGACGCCATCAGCATGGTGAACAACAACCCGTACGGCAACGGCACCGCCATCTTCACCACCAACGGCGCAACAGCGCGCAAATACACTCACGAGGTGGACGTGGGC
>OMKX01056430.1:0-11642 GCA_900302425.1 Brosme brosme
GGTGAAGCCTAGGTTGATAAGAGACATTTATTATTCTTCCCATACGGCAGACAGTCATAATATGCAGTGGAGGAAGATTAACATATTGCAATACACACATATTTCTTCTGTTACACCTTGTATCGTACAAAATGTAAAGTCGGCAAAACTCTGAACTCTGGCTTCCTCGCCGGTAAAATGACAAATTGAAGAGAAGACAAATACTAGAATTCATGTTTCCTCTCAAAAGTACGCATATCAAATGTAATCCAGTGAATAACTTTTGTATGCAGATAGTTTATTAGGGAGTACAAATGGTAAACACGACTTTGGTATAGGATAAGGTAAAGGCACCTTTAAGATAAGCTTGAAGAGCTATTTCAGTGTCATTTTATTAGAAATGCAGTGGCATTCGTCAGCTGTTGCGAGATGTGGTCTGTGAGAATATGTGTTTCGAGTTCACTGCGCCTGCCTCTTTATGAGACGATTTTGATTTTAGACAGCTCCCGTCTCATTTCTGACCAATCAGGGCATCTCTTCCCTGATTGGTTCGGGAACCTTTCGGTTTATTTAAAGAATATTCCTCTCTTCCACTCTCAGCAGCTTTAGGTGATGAAAAGTAAATTTGTTTTTAATCTCACTGAAAACCGAGTGTACTTTATTGTATTGCAGTAGGTATGAAGGAATGGCAATATAATTCCTCTCATGTAATTCTCACAAATTTGAAGACATGAATTGGATTTTTTCACATCTTCAAAACACAATCGGAGAACCGTGTGTAGTATTGTATTTCCAGCCTCTTATCCAAGCCCAAACACAGCCCATCCTTTCACTCCATCTAATACAGGAGGGCCACTGTTGATGAATAATGAAAAGGGGTACATCATAACATGTCAAGTGTATTTTAGTCGTAATGCAAGGCTATTCATAATACTGTTAATCAAACATTCAATCAATCCTGTTGGAATGCCTGGAATACTGTTGGATTCAGCCGTGGGTATTTGGGTAGTTTGTCATTCAATCTGCCAGTAAGTTTGGTCGAAGATTGTTTTCTTTATTATCATATTACTTTTACCAACCTCAACTTAAACGTCTGGAAAATCTTAAAACAATCTTTTTCTGTAGTTCTTTAAATGTGCTGCTCAAAACTAAAATAATTGGCTTGTGAACTAGGTTTTTGGAATCATAAATAATAAATTCCATCATCGTTATTACTTTTACCCTATTCGTGCTTAATTCACCATAGTCATTTATCATTTTCATGACATTCGTTCAAATGTAATGACCTTATCGCAGGACTAGTCAGTCGGTGGACAAAGAGGAAACAGTGGATGTCTGCTTTTATGCATTGAGGCTGCTCTGTGAAACCTGCCGTCGATGTTTCTGTGCAGCATGGCTCCGTACATATGTCTGCAGATTGTCTGGTAAGCATATCCGCTCCCTTTTTGTCTCTGCTTACACAGAGCTATGTTTTGCATATTTGCAATTTTGCCGGCTTTGTACAGCCGGTAATGCCAAATCACAGCATTATAAGTTTCAAAAACACTTATTTCAATGGTTTATCTTAAAGCCGTTCTGTCACTCTTGCTCTGTCTCTCACTGTGTTGTTGCACCACTGGTGCTGCTGCTGAAAATGGAGGCAGTGCTATGGAAAAGGTGCGCGCATGTTTTCAATTTCCTCCTCCGTTCCTTAGGATGGCCCTCAGAATCCCAAGTGACATTTAAGTATCACCTCAAGTCGGCAGTTGTTGAACAATACTGGGACTATAAAGTCACAATCGCTTCGTTCTGATTCCCAGAATGTTGAACATATGATTCCTCTGAGGATCGTTCATTCTTCCCTCAAGGTGCGTTTTCACTTACGTAGCCACTGCCACCGGCATCCTATTGTGTGCATAACAGAAGGAGACACACTTTATTGAGAGGATGGGACTGGGGAGACATTAGGGATCTGCAGGCGTAGTCAAATACTCTCACTCACTCTCGACTAGTAAAATCTGCGATTTTCCCACAATTTTGGATATTCTCAGAATATCGGAGGCTACATTTGATCCACATGGTTGCACTTAGGAAAATAGAATCTCCCCAAACAGCTTGCACTCTGTAATCCAACTGCTTTGTTGCCAAAAGTCGTCTACAATTAGTTGACTAAATCTTGATGTTGAGCCATGGCTGAGCCTTGTGGTGCAAACAAATGTTTGTTTTGCTCCTTGCCATGATGGTAATATCCATCTTTAAGACTTTACCTGCAATCCTTTGGCTACGGGACACACGGATTATAATGGTGTCTGGAAACCCTGTTATGAGACTTCGGATTAGTGATTATTTGGAGCTAGTCAGGTATCCGACGCCCTTTCAGTGGTTCTGTAAGGAGAGAGGGTACGCAGCAGTGCAAGCCTGGTTCTATGAGGATACAACTGCAATGAGTTTTCAACTGAAGTGAGATTACCGACCGCAATTACATTTTGGCCTGAACTGTTCCACTACCAGCCATATTATAAAAGATAGATCGAATTTTTATGTTATTATTAAGCCAGATGAGTCTGGTGTACATGCTTGTCTCATATCTTTATCTGATCACCTTAGTCATCAGTTTAATGCCTAAACCTTCCTATTTTTAGTGGGTAGTGTTTACCAGCGCAATGTATTACCAATCCCAATCCCAATCCCACCCCTGTACCTTCACATTGTAGAAGGTACCATTAACGGTTGCCACTCACTCATCAGGCAACAAGCAGCAAAGACCTGACGAACAAACCTGCACACCTGTGCTTGGTGACTGACAGCCTATTCAGAAGATATAAAGGGTCTAAGGGAATGTTTAGAGCTATTGTTCGGTGTGAACACCGGTCTTTATGTTGAGCCAAACATGATTGAAGAACTTTGTTATTCTGTTCTGGAAGTTCTGGAAATTCAGAGAGAAAGTTGAACTGAATGTGAGGTAAGAAATAAAGTTTCTGGTTGCATTGGTTTGCATTTAATTTGCTATTATTGGATTTTTATTTGGTATTGGATAACTAGTGGCGCAGTGAGAGGATGGATGAAACAGTCCTGTAGCAAAAGAGTTTATAGCCTAATTAGGCCTGAAGTGTGGTCTCGTTTTGATCGTCATGTTTTGAGTTCTGCTGCTGACATTGAAAAATGATTTGCACTTTGGAGCGAAGTTAATGTTGATTATTTTCAGTAAATTAATTTTATTTGAGTTTAGAATAGTTAACTTCAACAGTCTTCAAATTATTTTCATATGACGTGATGTTCAGTTAGCTTTGCACTGAAAATGCTTGTAGAAATGTCAGAGGGCTTCTATATACTTTAATACTCTGAGAACATTTCAGACCCCATACTTTCCCACTTTTACTTGAAGATGAATCAGTACTTGAGTAAAGAATGTGTGTACCTCTCTCACCACTGCCGGGGGGCGTCCCCGAGCACTTGCTCCTTAATGACTTAATGTGTCTAAATTCACTTAAACGCCTTGGTTTTGAGTATACTACAAAGCAGACCATTCATGGAAAGGTCTCTCCTCCGTGTCCATTAGCCTCGGGTGTCACATTGCGGTGCTTGATCATTAGTTCACACTCCAAATTCCTCCTCACTCGTTTACTACGCGTTGTTGACCGTCAAGAGCCCCTCAATATTTAAAGAAATGGAGGATATTGGAGCAGTATTCAAGTGAAGGACATCCCTTTTTACAGGCTATCCGCAGAGACATTACCAAAATCCTGATTTCCAAAATGTCGATTAAGGCCTTAAAAGGCATTAAAAAGACGTAAATAGAATTAGCATAGGCCTTACATATTCTTTGCGACTGTTGGGAGAGAGGAAGTTATGCCCCTCAAGCCAATGAATGTGAAACTTCGATGTTCTTCACGTTAAATAGATGTTAATTAGCCTCCCGCAGCCATTTTTCATGTGCATGCCTGATACCTTTGTTGTGAAACAAGCAGCACTGCTGAGATAAACTGACAGAATGAGAAAGAATAACCATACAAATTAATGTATATACTTATGAAACAGTTCCAGATTTGCACTTACATTTACCTACTCGCCGTTGGGCCGTGAAATCTGTATTAAATCGTGTTCTAAGGTTTAGTAAAGATAATATCTTGAATTGAATTGGTTGAAACCTTCAGTGACCTGATTTAGTCTACATTCTAAAGACCTCTTCGAGGCCTCTTATGTTTAGATATTAATTTTAAAAGCTACCATGAACGTATATTGCAATAGTTATCAGTGTCATCACATATTCAGTGAGATACTGGTAAAAGATCTGCATTGTTTTGTCATAATGTGAGAACCTGTGTGAAGGCAAAACCCATCAAGTCCTCAATGCAAATGTGCTGTGTTCTGCAGATCCTGTCATAAATTGACAAAATTCAAATTTTGTCTTGAACATAACACTGCTACCAACACTGGGATTTTTGTCAGCCCTGATTGATTATCTGGTCTGAGTTACAGGCGCTCCATCTCCATAGATATGCTAACCTACTATGTGGTACTATGTGTACCAATTATTTGTATTATTTTGCACATGATTATATTGAGGAGAAATGCTTTTTTCCCCACATGATAACCTCTAATGACACTTGAAGCTGTTGTGTTCTCCAGCCACTAAGAGTTGCCTGAGGGTCCATCAGCCAGGTCTGCTAAATCACCCGTATACATTAATGATGAGCCTAGTTACTCAGTGCAGGAGGGGATGAATATTCAATTCTGGTGAACAGCAACATCATCAGTCTAATGGCCAAAACACACATTCTGTGTGACTGGCTCCTTAACTGCTGTGACGGCGCTGTTAACCAACACAGCACCCTCACAGGCGCATGAATTGTACCGTATCAGAGCAGATAGTGAGACGGTGATAGTTACTTATAAATACACTTTGTATGTTCTTTGGATCCTAGCAGTGTGTTGAATATAAATCCTTAAGTTATGATGGTTACTTTCAAACATCCTCGATACCCACTCCAACTGAAACTCATGAGGTAACCGAGAAACCATCGCTATGGCACCCTGTTTTTCCACCGCTCACACGCTTGAGATACTGATCATAATATACTGTAATCCTTAATGCCTGACGAGTTTTATTCAGACAAACTGGGAGACTTCTAATTATAGGTTCTATATCTGCGTTATGGACAAGACTGTTAGGGAGGTGACAGTTACAGATGTGCCCGTCATGGTCCCCTGGAATTCATTAATTAATGCCTTAATTAATTCACTTCTTACTGAAGTGAAGATGTCAGCCATTTTGCCCATTGAATACAATGCTATTTTGGTGTTGTATTCAAAGAATTATGAACTCTACATAAATATTTATATATATATACTGTATATATATTTGATTTAATCCTTACCATGACCTTTTGTTTACCATTTTCAGTTCAGAACACCCACAATTGCCCAAATGCATTCGTTTGGACATCTACATAATATACACTGCACACACTTACACACAATGAAACCATGTCACACACACGTAGCGTCTGACTCTCTCGTGCGTGCGTGCGTGCGTGCGTGCGTGCGTGCGTGCGTGCGTGCGTGCGCTGGGGTGAGGTCTTCAAAACATAATTTATAAAGCGTGTGTTGTGTAGAGAAGCCTTCAAGTATATCTGGGAAGAAAGGAAAGTCAATTACGGCTAAAGTGCTCAGAGACCAAACTGTGTGCTGTCTGATGGAGCGCGTGCGTCTGAGGTGGTGATGGGCTAAAAGGCTGCCTCTGTGGGGGAGCCTCTGTGTCAGTCGTGTGTTTGCCAATGTGTGATTTTATTTGGAGAAAGCAAAAGATCCCAGTGTTTGCTTTATGGATAACTAAAATGGCGTGCGCACTGAAGAATGGGAATACAATAAATACAAAAGTAAAATACTCTTTTTAAAAAATTGAATACAATATAGGAATACACTATAGGAAGGACGTTATGTAGCTGTCAAGGACAGTATGCAGCTAGTTTTTTATGTTTATGGTAAAGAATGTGAGATGGGCAAGATACACTTGTGACTTGTCAGACATAATTAATGTTTAGATAAATATGCCAAACTTCCACAAAGTGCATGTAGCTTTTGCTAAATGTACATCAGGAATGAAGACATTAAACATTTATATTCCTTGAGATAATGGATTTTCTTTTGTAATGCATTCAAAAAGTGATGGCAGTTTCATCGTTTATGTATATTCAGGGAGGGACCTGCTGAACTTTCTGTTGTCTCGACAGATTACAAAGTGTTTACTCGGCGATCAAAGACTTTTGAGAGTAGATGAGGGACAATAAATCATATTTAGCGGATGAACACAAGAGTACCGTTTGAAACTGTTATTCAACTAGCTAGAGGGGAAGGGATTAGCAGAATAAGTAAACGTGTTACAAATTCGTTACACATAACAAATCTGTAGCATCACCATTATTATTACATGGACTACTATATTCTTCTCAAGTCTACAGAGCGATATAGCATTGCCCATTATACAATGATACAGGAATATGCATCCTCGATAATGCTGCAAACTAACCAGTACATCTAATATACATTGTAATGAACAAAGCAACGCGTTTATCCCCAACTTACATCACACTCAGTCAAACAATGCAGGGAAGTTAAACAGGAACAGTGCTTCCACATTTCCTGTATCTGCCTGTATAGCAGCATCCAAGGATGACACTGTGACGAGTGCTGATGGAAAGACGATTTTATTGAACATGACGAGGCACCAGTTGTGCATGTGAAGTCACGTTCAATAAAATGAAAGTGGCAGAGCAAGGGAGAGAGTGAGAAAGAGAGAGGTTGACAGCAAGTTGTTTTTTTTGACAGTTTAAGTATTGGAGTGTTATTGAATTAAAGTGTGTTATGAATATTAGGTTTTCATTATATTATACTGTATATCTGTTATTAGATTATATATCTAACTAGACATGTCTACATGAGCCAACTTGTCGTAAGTGCCATTTTCTGAAAGCATGCTAACATGTTAATGCTAGCAAGGCTAATAGGCGAGCAGGCAAAGATCCCTCGGCCACTTTGAAGCAAGCTCGTGATTGATTGAATGATATTGTTTTGTTTAATTTTGACCCTTAGTTACAATTCCCCGCATGGCCAAACTTTTTGGAGATCTGCTTACGCACGGTTTCTACATGTGTACCAACGTTCACAACTCACAACTCTGAGCTGTTCAGCTTAAGAGTTGTTGAAGTCAGCGTTTTTTCCCCATTGACTTCCATTGTAAAAATAGCTCATTGAGCATCTGCAAGAGTGGCCATTTTACATTGACACGGACCTTATGGGTTTTTGAGGCAAAAGGTTTTGCAGGTGAAATAAGGCCTAGTTACCAAGTTTCTGAAAGTTGTGGGCGGTGCGCGTGGCCGTTTAGGATCGGCCGAGAGCTTAAGCGCCACCAGACTTTTTGGAGACTTAGCGGTAGCTTAACTATAGTGGTACTACACATTTTGGCCAATTATAATCCTGGATGAACCACAACCTCCCATTGGTTGGGGTCGCGGTTGATCACAATAGTGGAGTCATGGTGTCCACAGTAGCAGGGTTGGAATGAAATCTGTAATCTTTGTTTTCAAATGTTTAATCTTCAATCTTTGTGGCTGATCACCAGTCAGGCTAGGTAATAGCTTCACTCTCCTCAGATCTGTCTCCTGCGATCTGTTATCTGAAATAAACATAAGAAATATACAGACGGCTTGTTAAGAGAAGGGGTGAAGGCCATCAGCAATGAACTGCAAGTGTTTTGAGGAAATATTTCTCATAATACAGTAGTGCGTACATGAGTAGCGTACCAATGTTAAAACAATGGAATACAAGAAAGCAAAATCAGCCAAAAACTAGAATTTGTGAACATTTGTTGAACTGATCTGTGACTGATGTTGACCTTCTCCCAACAAGGAAAAAACTCCTACAGATCTTGACAGCCTTTTGTGAACTGAAGAGATTTTACTAATTTGAACTCTCTAGAAAAAAAAAGACCCACAAATGTATCACGTGTGGGTCAGAGGTCGGCTCAAACGGGCTTACATCATCATGAACACATCATGACGACACCATCTTGCCTAGACTGTAGTCCTTAAAATAACCGCATGAGCAATCCACCGGCCCTGTTGACATGTTCCTCTGACGACCCCACAGCAGTGCCACAACCGTCACATGGGCACATCTCGATCCTTCACAGACAGAAGAGGTTCTCTCCTGTCCGCTTCGAACCGCTGTCTACACCCATTGGCTTACCTCCGTGTCTCACACACCATCACACGCAGACCGCACAGTGCCGAAGTCAGGGAGTTCACGGTGCAAGAGTGATGCTCTTAATTCAGTCCTTTAAGGGACCTTACTTTGCCACCAGGTGTGAGTGTGATTAGCCATTACAACTTATTTCAAAATCTGCCCTGCCCTGTGACATTACATGTGGGAATGTCCACCTAGATGTATGATGGATGGATAAGCCGACCAGTTGGTACAGTCCACTGGATAGGCTGGCTTACTGATCTGTCCAGCATACTGTGTCCATCTGGGCGGACGCTCCCACTTGTGATGTCACTATGTCACAGGGCAGGGCAGATTTTGAAATGGCTTGTAATGGCTAATCGCACTCACACCTGGTGGTAAAGTAGGGACCCTTTAATTAATTAATTAATTGATTAATTATTAATTTAACTGTGCAATTACGAAGGGACAATCATTTCATCCGGCCGACTTTGTAATTTGTCGCTTGATTAAGAAGCTTGTGTTTCGATGATTGAGCTCTCTTAAAGTACAGCCTTTTGCACGTCAATATGGAACTGGAAATTTCCTATAGAAAATGCATTATGCTCCCGAAGTCCTATAGCAAGAGAATGTTGATTACAAGACTGAAAAGAGAAAGCCCTTGATGTTAATTGAGGGCAGGCCTCTGCATCATTTGCACATTGTTTTATTGTATGTGTTTGTTCTCATGAAGCAGTTCCATAAATGTGCATTTTGTTAATTAGGTAAAAAAATGGCTGTGCCCCAAAGTAGTAGCTCTGTAACTCCTGTCCTAGGGAAGCTCCTCAGTTACCAAGAAATGAGACCGTCTAACAAGCCTGATAATCATTCCGATTTTCTACTTTGTTTCACTTCACAATGCAGTCTGAGTTCCTTCCATCTCAGCCATTTTCAGAAAACTGGGCTCGGTTCCTGCCTCCTAATCCAATCACTAAGCGGAAAGCGATTCCGCAGGTGGCGTTGCCCTCTGTTGTTGATTTTAGAGCCACTGTATTTAGTTTATTCCAAACAGCCTCAAAATCCATAGACTTTAAAGAGACTTTAGAGTCCGAATCCAAACCTTTTGCCTTAGGAGTTTCTGTGCTGGTTTCTGTTGCTCCCTCTGGACACACAGATTTCGTGGAGTGCCTCCTACAAGACGCTCTTTGGCTCGGTGGAAATGAATGCAGAGTAGAGTATAACTCAAGCAACCGACAGCAGAACCTGATTGCAATAAAAACTAATTAAGTGAGCAGGGGTTCAGGGTTGGAAACCAGACAAAGCCTACAGACCAGCATTTTTAAAACCAGGTATTTTAAGTTGTATAACATGTACAACATACATTTTTATTTTTGGATTTATTTTTCATTTAAAATAAAGTCGGCAGAGGGTGCACTGCTTCTGTCTTCTACACGCATCCCATGGTCGATCGCGCTGGTTGTGCAGAGGATTATGAGGCTACGAAGAATACATATCTAAAGTTCTCTCATCATTTATATTGCTTATCCTTGGTTGTGAACAATTCTGTGAATGGCCTTTTGTTTTGATATATTAATGCCCTTGCCTTGACTTGCCCCTTAACATACTCTAAACAAAGAAGAACATTTTTAGTATCAGTCTAAGCAGGGTAAATGAGGATCCTACATAAGACCCTTCCATTCTGTCACAGATCTTCACCAGCTGAGAGGGAACCTCGATCGCCATAGAGCCCTGCAGATTCACAAAACGAGCATCTGGTAAAGGTTTCAGAAGAGTCTTCTTAAAGTAGATGGGTAGCTGGGGACGGACGGGAGAATCTAAAACTGAATTAAAAGATGAGCAGGCCAGACTCAACACAGAGGCCCGTCATCGCCAGGAGCTGCTTGAATTAACCCCATACATTTAATCACTTCATCAATTATACATGAGCTTCCCCTTTTGTGCGACGTGCTCATCGGTGGCGGTCCCAGGCTTGTTAATTCATTAAAACGAATGCGCAGGCAGGTCTGAGGCACCTGGCAGCGCGACAGTTTGAGCATGCTAGGTCGCTCTTGTTTATTCAAGGATGATGTGAATAATTGATAAGGGGTGCGTTCTGCCACGCGTGCCTCCAAGGTGTTAATAATGATCCGCACGTTATGTTCGGTTGACATGACGCGTGCCGCGCCAGCCGTAAAGAAACGATATGAAACCTCCCAGATAAGCCTGCTTGTTGTTGTTCCTTTATAATGAATAGATCATGTGTGGTTGGTTGAGTGGGAGAATAGATAACGCATGGTTAGGTGGACACTCAATTTGGTCACGATGTGTGAATGGATTAATTGAAGTATGTTTTGTCACGCACAGGCTCCTGCGGTAATCAAACGATGAGTGACTGTAGATGAGCACCATCGTAGCACCACCGCAGAGACAGAGACAGAGAGAGAGAGAGAATTGGCCAGTCGTGCTTTGAAGCTGATAGGATTCGAAGGCTCTGCGGCTCAACGTTACTGTGCACAGCGGGTGCTATTTCAGTGCTTGTTTATCTCTCTCCCCCCCCCCACCCCCCATCATGTTTTCTCCTGGAAATGTCCGGAACACTTTGTGCCGCTGTTGTCAAGTGCAGAACAGGAGGAGACACAAAAGAGCCTTCTGTCATCAGCCCTTCATTAGCAGCAGCAGCTAACGCTAGCTGCTTCAGTTGAGATCGGCGGGTGTATCATTTAACTTTGAAAATGGGAAATTAAAACTCAAAATGAAAATAAGCACGATGAAGATAACAATAAAAACAGTCCATTATGATAATTTTCTTTATTATTGTTCTTCAGTTCTGGGAAGGGGTAAAAAAGGTCTCCTTTGAAAGCCGCAGTCATGATGACTAGCATTGTCTAATTGTAGTGTTATTTTTGCGCTATGTCAATTCAGTTTAGTCAGTTTTGTTCTGAAAATGTTTCCGATATCTGTCCGATGGGTTTGGAGGTGTAACTTGTCCCTCCAGGTCCAGATGTTTACTGCTGCAAACTAGGACACAAGAGCGTGGCTCTGTGCTGAACCCACAAAAACAATTCCACAAGCACGATTTGCTTTCGTATTCCTATTTCTGTCTCCCGTACCTGTGCACCCTATGCACCTTGCGCGGTGGACAGAAACATATTAGATCTGTCACGGACCTAAGCCAACCCGTTCTGCTTTATGAACCATGGGCTCAACTTTGGACACAGTGGCTGAAATTGGATCCAGTGAGGAGACGTGCTGGAGGAATGTATTTTGGGCAAGGCAGAGCGAGGAGGTATGGAAACGAGGCGTGGCGAGTTCGAGCGTGTGCGTGCGTCCGACAACAGGCCGTGAACAGCATTTGAGACGCATCACGCACGTTTATAACACACACCCCGCCACACACACACCTGTAGCTTCAGGGACCACAGAAAACAGAGATGGACCGTGTTCTGTCCCACCTTGATTTAGAGATTAAGATATAGTGAAGC